>LZPO01107978.1:175905-188759 GCA_001675575.1 Neotoma lepida | reverse complement strand
TCTATTTGAGAAAAACTAAGTTTGAACTTTGCTTCTTGAAGTCATGGGAAGCTACTAGAAAAAAACATCTCACATTAAGGTTGCTGTTGAGTTCCATTCTTACCCAATAAAAGTATAGAAACACTGTCTTTATTTGATGGTGTGCATAAATATTACACTCCATGGATAGCAAAAATATTTTTATTTATAATTTACAGTTCACAAGTGAAAATCGTACATGTTTACACATAAAATTTCATTTTGTTAAATTTGCACTCATCTACAGAACTTTCACACAACAAGCACCTGAAACTGTGCAGGCAGTAGGAAATGCAAATACTAAAATGTATTTATTAACCAAATGATAGCTGAAGGCCCTGCCTCAGCTGGACAATTTATATAGATATATGTCTATATATACATAAAAAATTCTTCACCTTCTAGATCCAACAGCAGCTTTTGTTAAAAAAACAAAACCATACCTTTCTCATTTTATTTAAACTGACTCAACTGTATCATTTTCTGTTTTAATTTCAGTGGGTGTTGCTACACTTTCTTCTGAACAAGCTGGTGGGGCATCAATTTGCTCTTCCTTAACTTTGGGACTTTCACAGGGTTCTTGCAATTCGTTTTTGACAATGTTCAACATAATGTTCAAAGGGTTTTCAACTGGTGTCTTGCTGGGAGATGGTGTACAATCAAAAGAAGATGTCTACAAAATGAAAATCCCTATAAGTACTAATGAAGGTTCAAATCATATTAAGTAACAGTTTTATAAGACCCTTAGTTCAGACAAAGAAACATATCACATTCAACTACAATGCTTGGCTTTCCACAAGCTAAATAACACTGATCATTCAGTATGCACTCAGCAAGGAAGTACATTAACGTAACACTATTTTAAAAAAGTTAGACAGGCTTCAGTATTTGTTATAGAGGACAACCCTATATGGACTTGATGATTTTGCATGTCTACACGAACTTTAAATACTGGAGTTTTTTAAAATTCCCACATCAAAAAAATACACTAGGAAACACTAATCTTCTAGTGATCTAAATATATATTCTAGTCTATATCAAAGCCAGTATCAGTCAACATGCTCCACTGATTTAGAAAAGTCAAGCCACAAATATAACAATTTGAATTTCTAAGGCTACTGGACTGGTATGTTTACAATTTTATATGTCATCACTTATTACTAGAGCTTGGGAGATGACTCAATGGATGAGATGAAAGTGCTTGCCAAGCAAGTGTAAGGACCTGAGTTCAAATCTCCAGAACTCATAAAATTTGGATACACAAGAGAATCCCTGGGAACCTGCAGGCCAGCTAGCCTGGTATAATCACAAAAAAAAAGAAAGAAAAAACAAAGATTCAAGGGAGGTCAGAGACTAACACCAAAGGTTGTCCTCTAACCTCCATATATGTGTAACTAGCATTCAAACACATGAATGTGCAGACACAAGTTTTGTTGTTTTTTTAATTTTGAGGTGCTCTCTATGTGGTCCTAGCTATCCTGGAACTCACTATATAGACCAGGCTGGCCTGAAATTTAAAAGATCTTTCGCTTCTCAAGTGCTGGGATTAAAGGTGTGTGCCACCATGCCCAGCCTAAAGTATCATTCCTTTACTAGGTAACTAGACAATACATAATAAAAAAAAATTAATAAATTCTTCCCAGGGCCCTAGAAAATTATTGCCATTGTGATCCTTCTCATCTCTAGTTCTCAACATTTCTCTGATGGTCCAATAAAAGTTATGAAGATTCAAGTAAATAGAAAGCAAGAAATATACAATACTTCAAATTTTAATTATTTGTATTTTTATCAGTGATAAATCAATGTACATCAGAGGCTGTCTAATCCCAATATTTAATGAACAACCTACTAAGTTTAAAAAAGCTATATACAAGATTAAAATAAGATTTATTAACATAAATATATACAATATCCAAAAAGAACTTACATTTTGATAATCTTCATAACACGATGGATGGTAAATCTGAAAAAAAAAAATCTATTCACATGCATGTTCATTTCTAATACACTGTGAAATGATGTTTTTTCCTTTAAATTTTAAATCAAAGGTTGATAAAAATCATTTGGTCNATCACACGCAGGGCTGTGACAATGTTCTGCCTTACTGTGAGCAATACGAGGAACCGATGTCTGTGGAGAACTTTAAAACACAAACTTACTTTTAACCTTACCTAACTTAAGGATTGAAAAATTATCTCTCTTTAAACTTGGCTTTGTGGACTTAAAATGTCTAGCCTTGTTTTGAAACTAACAGAGAATAATAGCTTTAATGGTGAAATGCAGTGTAGTTCGGCAGAAATCTACTTCTGAGTCTAGCCTCACACTCATATGGCCTGCTACACAAGGTTAAATATAGAACCATATTGTTGCTAGGATACCTCCAAAGAAACATTCTGACTTTAAAGTCCAGTTATCATTTTTACTGATCAAAACCCAGAAAGGATTATGAATCATCTTCAAAATGGTAAGTTTAGTTTACTCTAACAAAACATGAACTTTAACACTTGCTTATAAAATAAAGAACTGGAAATTACCTTTCCGTCTACTCTAATAGCATTTTTTAAGTGCCATTCCTCCTCTTCTTCATCCCAGTACTGTTCAAATTGTTCTTGACAGATTTCACAACTCTAAAATAGAATCATGTAAAATGAAATGTACATTGTCCATTAAAAAAAAAAAAACCTTTTAAGAAAGAAATTTAAAAATATAAAATTTTAAGCAATGTCCAATAAATAATGAAGTTTTATGGATTGTGCCAACCTTCCACATAAAAGGTTAGTAATATTTCACTATTTTTAGTCACTGATGGCATTTAGCCCAAATTGGTCATGAAACAGCCATTATTATTTCTTTGGGGATTGTTGTTTTTGTTTCAAAAAATAAAAGCTTAGAAATTCTTTTATATTTGTTAACAACAATGTCTCATGTAGGCCAGACTGGCATCCAATTCCATATGCTGGGCCTGGTCTTGATCCTCTGTGCTACCATGCTTGGGCAAAGACATAAATTTGTGTAAAGGCAATGGAGGAACACTGCCAGGGAATTCAGACACCATTCTATTACCTCTACTGCTCCAGCTGGTCCAGCAGGGACACTCTGGAACTCCTTTTCTTTAGCAGCCTCCTGAGTTTTGAGGACAACCTCTTCATGAACCTTTTCAAAAAACTGGCTTTTTGCACGTTCTTCCAGATCAGCTATTTCTTCAAATTCTATCCAGTCCTTAAAAGGAATTGATGTAAAGGATTATATTTATTAATGTTCAAGCTTTTACTATTTTGTCTTCACTGTAATCCACTTAACATTAAGGGTATATTTTCATACAATATGCTCTGCTGTTATTTTAATATACTTGTTTTTGAAGCCCTGTAACTAATTTTTTTTTTTTTTTTTTTTTTTTTGTGACAGGGTCTCAATGTGTAGCCCAAACTGGCCTTCAACCATGTAGCAATGCTTGGCCTATTGGCAATTCTCCTCCTGTACTAATTCACCTCCCAAGTACTAAGATTATATGCATACGCCACCAAACCAGGATACAAGATTGACATCTTAATATTGATTTCCTATTAACTCTACAGGTACCACTAACTTAAGATAAACTTCATGTATAATTTCTCATTTAAATTTATTTTGGAGCTGGAGAGATAACTCAGTGATTAAGAGCATTTGTTGCTCTTGCAGGACCAGGATTCGGTTCTCAGCACCAACATAGTAGCTCATGACTGTCTGTTAACTCCAGTTCCAAGGGGTCCAACACCCTCTTTTGGCCTCCTCAAGCACTGCCTGCATGTACTGCATAGCATACAAACATGTTCTACTCCAGTTTAAAAAGTAGTTTAAAGTTCTAAGTAATAATAGTATCCATAAAAAGGAAAAATTAGAAAATATTTTTTAAAGATTTATTGTTTTTAATGTGTATATCTGTGAATGTGCACATGGGTGCAGTGCCCAAGGAAGCTACAGGTATCAAATCCTATGGAG
This sequence comes from Neotoma lepida, assembly GCA_001675575.1. Classification (NCBI taxonomy): domain Eukaryota; kingdom Metazoa; phylum Chordata; class Mammalia; order Rodentia; family Cricetidae; genus Neotoma; species Neotoma lepida. Next base: position 184,763 of record LZPO01107978.1, on the reverse strand, counting down.
CTGGAGGTACAGGCAGGATGCTCGTACACAAAATAGTAATAAATCTAAAAAAACAAGTCTGTATTCTATGGATCAAATTTTACTCAGAAAATTTATGTTAACTTCCAGCAATTATTTAAACTGATATACTTCAGAATATAACTGACATCTAGGTAACACAGAGGCATATGGATTACTTACTGTTAAACTGTAGTACCAACGTCTATGAGTGACTTTTCTGCTAACATCTTTCTCAGTTCTATTTTGCCGATAATGCCAGTCCAAGTGATCTGCATAAACATCTGTCTGGGATGTCGTAAACCTCATTCCACAAGAGTAACACTGAATCCCAGTGTACAGCCGGTTTATAACACTGTCATAACGTCTATTTTGAAAAAGAAAGTTTCAATTTTGAAAAATGACAATGCTTAAAAACAAATTACAAATACTTAAGTTTTCCATATCTTAACAGGAATCAAACCAGAAAGATTTAAGTGAAGGTTAGTGTGTCACTGACCCCTTTTTACTTTAAATCTGGTTAAATGTGAAGAAACATGGAGACTACCTTCTTATAAATTTGCCTTGGTTCCTTACTTCCTTTTGGCTAAAAGTGGAATAACCCTAAAGGCTAGCTAACAAGGCAATAGCTATTCATCAGTTTAGTATGGAGTAAGGAGTCACTATCAATATAGAGAAGACATGACAAGTAGAGATATGGCAAGAAATTTTACTTCCCTACAATTTTAATGTTCTGAATAATTCAAATGTTCTACTCCAGTTTAAAAAATAGTTAAAAGTTCTAAGTAACAATAGTATGCATAAAAAAGTAAAAAATCATATTTTTAAAGATTTATTGTTTTTAATGTGTATGTATGTCTGTGTATATGCACATATTTGTGGACATGGGTGCAGGTGCCCAAGGAAGCTGGAGATATCAGATCCCATGGAGCTGAAGATGCAGGTTATGAACAACCTGATGTTAGTGCATGGAATCAACTCAGGGACTTTGGAAGGACTATGTGCTCTAAACCACTGAGCCACCTCTCCAACCCCTAATGTTTACATTCTTATTTATTTACATTTTGTTCCTTGCTATCTGAAAGTAGAGCATGATGGCTCACACTCATAATCCCAACACTCAAAGAGTTCAAGGCCAGCTTAGGCTAAAGAGACATCTCAAAAAAAACAAAGAAGAAAATGATAATAAACAGAAAGATTAAGATTAAAGATTAAAAACATGAAATAAACACATAATTATTAGTGCCTAATATTTAAACTTGAGCAGCAGATATATTTAAAAGGTGGGATTCAAACCACTGTTACCTAAATAATTGACTCTAATATTAGATTAAAAGGCCAGTGTGAGAGCTCACAGATAAAGGTATTTATCACACAAGCTGGATGGTGTGAGTTCAATCCCCAGAACCCACACTGGAAGGAGAGAACCAACTCCCAAAGTCACCTAACCTACACAAACACTATGACATGCATGTACATCCACTCTTACATATTATACATGTACACAAGCACATGCACATTAATAATAAAAATGTAAAAACAGATCACATACTGCTTCAATTCTTCAATTGTGAAATTAGTAAGATCTGGAACATCTTGATCTTCATTCTGATCCTCCTCCTCTTCAGGGGGAGGCTGAGCAACAGCCTCATTTATCTCTGCAGTTGAGAAAATAAGTATCTCAATACTACATTCCCTGTGTTCTTTATAACAAAACACTGGTTACTAGCGTATACAGAGAAATTTATCTGGTATAAGTACATCTGATACGAAGTTTACTGGCCAAAGAACCTAATAAAATTTATTAAAATTTTGTTTCCTCAATATTCAAATTGTTTTCAAACCCCAAGCTAATATAGATGAACTAGTAAAAATCGGCGCATTGACATTTGCAGTAATGTTTATTAACTAAAACAACTGTGGGCCATGAGGATAGTTCAATCTTTAGAAATTGTTAAATTTTTACTATAACCCAATTACATTTGTTTTTCAAAAAGTGTCACACATGATTCAATTATTCAAGCATGGAAATTTACCATAACTTATTATACCCCATAATGTATCTCTAACTTAATTAAGGTTTGTATATATGAAGTATACAACCATACTCACGTGTTGTAGCTGAATCAGGCTGTGACAATTTGAGAATTCCTGTTTTTAGCAGTTTTGAAAACAATTCATTTACATCCACCTGACTGAGATGATTATCAGGATATGCCTTAGGAAGACCTCCTTTAAAAAGAAGTAACATTTTTAAAGTGAGCATAAAGATTCATACTAAGCATTTTTTTTCAAAGTTGAAGCTCTCTTCAAGATATTCCACCAACAATAAATCTTTTTAATGATGGGTTTAATTACTTAAAAGATCAAGTTTTCTTTTTGACTGGCAAATCATTTCATGAAAAAAATTCCAAGATAAATAGGAAAAACATTATACATATTATATATTTGTATAAATATTTGATATTTAATATATTTATATATATTTACTTTTAAAAAAGAAGNGTATTACTTGTCACTTTATTACTTTTGTCTACTTTCACACCAGATAAAAAAGCAGGATGCAAAGGACATAAGTCTTATGATCCCTTCTATGCATGCAGCAGTGTGCCTAACTCAACTTTTACCTTTCTAATTCTCTAGTTCTGATCTAACCATCTCAAAAAAGTAATTCTCCAAAGGATGAAGTAGTGAAGCAGCTCTTTACAGATTTCTAAAGTTTAAAAAAAAAAAAAAAAAAAAAAAAAGACCAAAGCCAAAGCAGTAGTACTGCTGACTCCATTGCTCCCTGGCATGATAAATCATAGGAACTGCAGCCCAGAGAACACCTGCCCCCTGGTATTTGTTGAACTGAACTTTACAAAAGAATTCAAACCATTGCTAAGCACTGTCAACTTTACCAAGGCTTTAACAATTTAAATAAGACAACAATCTTCTCCTTAATCCAACCTCATTATTTTGCTAGCACTATTCTAATAACTAATACTTTAACTCAACTGTAAAAACAGGACAGCAGCTCAGCAGTCTCAGAGTACTTGCCTAGCACTCTCAACAGCCCTAGATTTGGGTTCTATCATCATATTAAAAAGTGTATTTATCAGGCATGGTGGTGCATCCCCTTAATCCCAGTACTCAGGAGGCAGAGGCAGGCAGATCTGTTAGTTTGAGGCCATCCTGATCTACATAGCAAGTTGAAGGCCAGCTAGGGCTACATAGTGAGACCCTGTTTCAAAATAAAATTAAATAAATTTTCAGAGTTTACCACTGTTTTGCATTTTCCTACACCTCCATTCCATTTAATGGCACAATCAATTTGTATCCATATGCATAATATATAGTACCTACCCTTAACCATTAGATATGCCCAAGAGTGCTTTTATAAATACATATATACTGAGCTGTCTACACAAATATCTGAATGCAGGAATAAGTCCATCTCAATAATTAATCAATTACAATAGCATTTACATACTAGTTCAACATTTGTATTCCATTGGAATGAGCTATTTATATGTCTAAGAGGGATAATTAGCTATTTACTTGGTTGAAAGTATCTAAGTTCAGCACTGACAAAGAACATTATGATACCAACTCCTGGAATGTTAGCTAGAAATTCTACATTCTAATTGTGAGACATGATCTAGTTGCTTATTGCTGCCTAAATTTCTTCTACTACTTGTAAAAGAAGAATAATAGTTCCTGCCTAAGGTTGATATAAGGTTTCAATAAATACTATTTGTAAGGCAATGAGGTATTATTTGGCATAACATAGAGTATTTGGGGGGTGGGGGAGACGGCATATCTGCCATACTCTTTCAAGGATGAACCTTACTAAATTTAAATTTCTCCTAGCATAATACCTTCCATGCAGCAAATAAACAAGAAAACTAAAAGGAAAGGGCATTTTTTTTTACTTTCAATTAAAGAATATTAAAAGAACCTGAAAGACAGCTTCCTAATAATAGTTCATACTTCTTCAAAAACCAGTAGAACTTTNAAAAAGATACACATAATGCCTCATCCAATATTCCCAACCCAGGAGAACAAAATGTCACTTCCTCTTCAACATTGCTCTCCCTTGATTATATGTATAACCCAATATTCTAGAAGCCAGAAGAAAATCTGTAGTTTTTACACATAAGTTATTAACCTCAATATAACAAACTTTTTCCAATGAATTTTATTTAGAGAGAGAGAGAGAGAGTGTGTGTGTGTGTGTATGTGTGTGTGTGTACACCTGAGTGCAAGTGCCCATAAAGGCCAGAGGCACTGGATCTCCCTGGAACTGAAGTTACAGTTATGAGCTGCCTAATTGTGGATACCGGGAACTGAACCTAATGCATTCTTAAATTCTAAGCCATCTTTTTATCTACAACAAATTCTTTATTCAACAAAAAAAAACTAGTTTCTAGAGGAAAATATATTCATATGGCATTTAAAAGTTACAAAGTACTTTTGCATATCTTTTTCTTTTAAGAAAAAAATCCAAGAAATACTGACACTACTCTTTTTTATAGAGAAAAAAAACCCGAATGACGGGAACAACACTTCTTTATGCCTGGTCCAACCACAACTATACAATTGGGGCGGGGAGGAGAGGCTCTCTAATCCTAATTGTCCATCTAGAAATTAAAAGAATATGTATTAAATTCAAACTGACACAATTTTAAGAACTACTTCATAAAACAGTTTCATTAAAACTCCCTAGTTTGTAAGTTATGAAAAATTCTTTAAAAAAATTTGTGAAGCCAGTACCAATACTATGTTAAAAGTACCATTTGTTTGGAGGGTTGTTTTGTTTTGGGAGTTGGGGTTTTAGTTTGGGATGTTTTTGTGTGTGATAGGGATACTTGAGATGGAACTCTTGCCTTCGTACATGCTAAGCAAGAGAGTTATCACCAAAAACCACACTCTAGCTCCAAAAGTATATATTTGAAAAAGCTTAGAAATGTTTGTTTTGTTTTGTTTGGCAGTGCTCAGGCTTGAACCCAGGGCTCATTCATGCTAGGTAAGTGGTGTGCTCTAACACCACTGCATTATATCCCCAGCTATATTATATCCCCAGGCCTTATGATTTAGAAATTAAAACAAGTATCACAACAGTATATAATTCAGAGTACATATCAAGATNTATATACTTCCCCTTTACCACAAGTAAAATTAATTTTAAAATCCATTAATAGTTACGACTCCCTCTGAAGTAGCAAAAATGCCTATCAGGGGACCTAGCTAAGAAATTTTTTTTCCTATTTGTGCACCCACTAAAAACTTTTAAATGAATAATTTTATGAGGTAGTATCCCCCAGTATTAACGTTTACTGGATGATAACACATACACTCAAAAGAGCTACACATATCAACTAAAATTTCTTCAGTTTATCGTTTTCTAAATGATAAACAGCCTGTCACCACAGAATTATNATTCGTCTAGCCACTTTCAAGCCTCCACTCAATAGATGTCCTTCCCTGACAGTCTGTATGTCCAGCCTAATCTCCTCTAGCTGTAAAATGAGGTTTGCATGACCATCTGTCAAACAATATAAACTCAGAGGATGAAAACTCTTCAGCCAGATTAAATTTCTATAACTTGAACATAATCTCTCAAAAATGTCATTGAACAAAACAAGTTACATCTTTCGAAAATGTCACAGTTCAGAAGAACATACCTGAAGGATTTTGAATAAAAGCTCCAGGATTCTGTGGATGAACTGGTAAAAATTGTTGTCCTTGGCCAAATGCTACTGGCTGAGCAACACCAGTCAGAACCTTTAAAATAAATGTTAATTTTAAGAACATTCTATAGGTAAAAATTTTAACATTCTAATCACATAAGAATTTTCACAAATGACCTAAGGTCCAAGGTCTGTGACACTAAAGTTTTAAAAAGTAACAACTGGTTTACTTCCACAAACTATAATACCTTCCTTCTCCTATCTGTTTGAGGGTCGGTCATAAGGATCTGAGAATGAGTTAAAACTTCCTTTAAAAGAAACATGCATGGTCCCCAGCACTCAGGAGGTAGAGAAAGGACTCTGAGTTCAAGGCCACCTTGGTCTACAGAGAGAGTTCCAGGACAGCCAGGGCTACATNATGAAACCCCATGGGGGACGGGAGACANACTTCCGTAAAAGTATAAAGAAAGCATGCAAATATAAGGTACCCATAAACTGGCTGTGTGACCTATGCTACACAAGTCATTTTACCCTGGGAGTGCTTTTCCTTATTTTACAAATAGAAGAACAGGCATCCAGAGATATAACCTTTACACAATCATAGAGGCTAGTTAGCAAAGCTGCAGCCTTTCTCCGGGAAAAAAAAAAGTTTCAACCAGGTATGACGGCACATAACTATAATCCTAGGACTGGTGACTTGGGAGCTGAGGCATGAGGACTGCAAATTTAAGGTTATCCTGAGCTATGCTAACAAGACTGTGTCTTGAAAAAAGGCAAAGAAAAACTGTTTATGTAGCAATGTGAACTTCAAGAAGTTATTCTGCTTTGCCATCATTTTTTGGATAAGGTTATAGCTGAGTTCAAAGTAGATTACAAAAGTCAAAGGGAATTATAAACAAAACAAACAAACAAAAAATAGCTGGGAATGGTAGCTCGTACCTGTAATCCCAGCACCTGAGAGGTTAAGACAGGTCAACTGTCTTGAGTATAAATAAGGCCAGCTTGGACTATACAGTTTTGAGTTCTGGGGCAGCCCAGACTACAGAGTTGAGACCCTACCTAAAAAAAGAAAAATAAGGAAACCTGCAGGCCTACATATGGCTTACTGGTACATCATCTGCTGAGAATCCCTGAGTTCAAACTCCAGAACCATAAAAGATAAAGATTACAATAAAGTTATGAAATAGGTACTGTACTAACAAACAAATCTGGTGTTTGAGATTAGTTACATAAATAGTTATTTGTTAATAAATCTTGTTCACTCTCCATGTGACTTCTCAATGGTGTACACAACACACACACACAAATAAAATATAATAACACCAATTCTATACATCACAGAAAAAAAGATTAAACAAAATACAATTATACAACATCTGGTAATAATAGTATTTCTTTTAAGAAAATACAAAACTTATTTAACAGGCAGGAGGCAGGACTACTGCTTTTTTTTTTTTTTTTTTTTTTGGTTTTTCAAGACAGGGTTTCTCTGTGTAGCTTTGGAGCCTATCCTAGAACTCACTTTGTTTGTTTATCCAAATTACTGGAAATGAAAAGAAGACATGCAATAAAATTTAGAATATGCTTTAAAGATTCTTATTTTACATCTTTTTCAATGCAATCCTACTACTATAAAATGAACTGACCTAGTAGAGTATCAACTACTGGAAAAGAAATTTAATTTCTTTTAATTTAAATTTAAATTTAATTAAGGATAAATTCAGCAAACAAATAAAAATAGTCAGGAATCAACTGATTGAAAATGTATTGTGAACCCATTGCTTTAAGACTACTTTAATACACATTTTTGTAAATGTATGTAAAAGCCGGGTGTGGTGGCTCATAATTTTAATCCCAGCCAGGACTACACAGAGAAACCTGTCTTGAAAAACCAAAAAAAAAAAAGAGGGAGAGAGAGAGAGAGAAAGAATTCAAGGCCAGCCTGAGCTACACAGTAAGCGCCAGCTAGCTTGACCTACAAATAAGGCTCTTCTAAAACAAGAATGCACAAATACACAGACAGATGACTGTACACATCGATATGACTACAATATATTTACTGTAGTCTGATAAAACAAGGCAGGTAACAAATTGGTTTTGTTGACATTAATATGAAGCCATTGTATGCAACTACAGTTAACTAAAAAAGTGGCAAAATTAGAAAATAAAAGATTATAAAAGTATGTACAACATTTCTTAGACTAAGGGAATTTCTAATCAAAAAACAGTCTAAGAAAATCAGCTCTAATGATTTCTTTAAAGTATATCAGGGCTCAATGGCTGTTCAGGGTAATGGAGATCTATAAAACATCAAATTAGCATTAAAAAACAAAAAAGAATTCGAAAGTGCAGTAAGGCCAGCAAGATGGCTCACTGGGTAAAGGTGCTTGCCGGGAAGCATGATGATGGCTGGTACCCACATGGGTAGGAGAGAAGTGAGTCCCATAACTTTTCCTCTATCTTCCACAAGCTCACCATGTCACATGTATACCAATAAACANACAAACAAACAAAATAAAAATGCATTTTTTTAAAGTAAAAAATAGCTCAGTAGCAGGTAGAGTGCTTGCCTGTCACACACAAGCCCTTGTTGAATCCCCAGCACTGGAAATAATGAGCACACCTATAAACCCAGCACCCCATGAGTGGAGACAGGAGAATCAAACTCAAAATCACCCTCTGGTACAGAGTTCAACAAATANTCAAGGCTAAATGAGACCCTGTCACAGAAAAAAAAAAATAAGGACTAGAGAGANGGTTCAGTCGTCAGAAGTACTTCCTGCTCTGCTCTTCCAGAAGGATCTGAGTTCAGTTTCTGGCATTCACAGGAGGCAGCCCACAAGGGCTCCAATGTCCTGTGTCTGACCTCTGCAGGCACCCCGCACACACTTGCAAAGACAGACGCATACACACAAAATTAAAATACAATCTTTTTAAAACAAAATAAGTGTACATATACACTGAGAGGAAAAGAAGATATAAAGAGTAAAACTGCAATAGCTCAGTGTCTTGGAAGAATACAAATTTCAACCCCAAAAAACTCTCATCCCAATGGGCAGTGGTGGCGCATGCCTTTAATCCCAGCACTCAGGAGGCAGAGGCAGGTGGATCTCTGTGAGTTCGAGGCCAGCCTGGGCTACAGAGTGAGTTCCAGGATAGGCTCCAAAGCTACACAGAGAAACCCTGTCT
>LZPO01107978.1:162030-175845 GCA_001675575.1 Neotoma lepida | reverse complement strand
AAACAACAACAACAACAACAAAAACCCTCATCCCATTTCCCTAATATATAGGTGTCGGAAGTACATTAAGAACTTACACCATAAAATATATTCTTAAAGGTTTCCCCGAATATCTGAAACAATTTAAAAAAAGTTAACTAAACCTTGACTAAACAGAGAATTTGAGAGCAGCCTAGACTACACAACTTTGTCTCAAAAATAAATTTACTTACCTATATATAATTACCACAGAATTTCAGGATAACTAAAATAGCTTACCTGTTGAGATGTCTGAATATTTCCTACTGACATTGGAGTAGGTAAATTGCCGAAGTTTCCAAACTGAGAACTTTGAAGATTCTTTTCATCAAAATAGTGTCCCGAAGCTCTGTTAAGGGGATTTGGGAAATTCTGGTTTCCAGGGCCATGGGGTCCATTAAAATTTGGTCCTTGAGGTGTATCAAATATTTGTTCATGTCTTTGGAACTGTAGTCCTTGAGATGGAACATTAAAAGCATTACCAGGTGGATCATTATATGGGCCAGTCTGATTGAAAGATTCAAGCCTTTGTGAAGGATGACTGTCAAATCGGGTGCCTTGTAGACCAAGAGGAATATCAAATCTTGATGCTTGCTGGTGTTGTGGCCCATCAAATCTTTGAGGTCCACTATCAAATCTCGGTTGAACCTGCTGTCCAGGTGGCCCATCAAATCTCTGTGGACCTGGCTGACCAGTTCTTTCAAATCTAGGACCTGGCTGGCCATGTAATCCATCAAATCTTGGCAAAAGTGATGGCTGACCTGGCTGTCCATCAAACCTTAAAGAGTGACAACCTTCAAATCTTGGACCACCTTGACCCAGAGGCCCTTCAATTCTCAGGCCACCTCCTGGTACAGGACCCTCAAACCTCATTCCNCCTCCTTGTTGAACTAAAGGTCCTTCAAACCTGATCCCAACCCCTGGTTGGCCATGTGGTCCCTCAAACCTAAGGTTCCCACCTAGTTGATTATGTCCTTCAAATCTCAGACCAGCTACAGACTGACCATGGGGACCCTCAAACCTCATTCCAACTCCTTGCTGTAGCAAAGGGCCCTCAAATCTGATAGCACCACCTGGCTGACCATGAGGCCCATCAAACCTAATTGCTGCCCCTGATGGACCATGACCTCCCTCAAATCGAAGTCCACCTACAGGCTGACCTCGAGGATTATCAAATCTAAGACTGCCCACAGGCTGTCCATGAGGGCCCTCAAACCTCAGACCACCCACAGGTTGACCACGATGTCCTTCAAACCTGAGACCACCCACAGGCTGACCCCCTGGTCCTTCAAATCGCAAACCACCTGTAGATCCCTCAAACCTCAGACTAGGTGAACCTTCAAATCGAAAACCGCCTCCTCCTCCTTGACCAATTGGCCCTTCAAACCGCAGAGGTGTTCCTACTGGTCCTGGAGGACCTTCAAACCTCAAAGGGCATCCACCTCCTAACTGACCTTGTGGTCCTTCAAATCTCATAGGGCCTCCTCCCCCCATTTGTCCTGGTGACCCATCAAACCGAAGAGAACCTGGTGTAGGAGGTCCATCAATTCTAGGGCTTAATTTATTAGGTCCTTCAAAAATCATCTTGGCTGGGCCATCTCTCGTCACAGATGGCCTACCAGGTCCATCAAATAATGGTCGGTCTTCAGCTAAAGCTGTAAGCCGCTGATTTGTATCAAGGCCAGCAAATCTTGATGCTGGGCCATCTACAAATGGTTTATCTGAATCTTCATATCTAGGTCGCTTAAGTGGAAAACGATCATTGAATGGAGATCTCTGTTCTTCTCGTACACCTTTTAAAAAGGAAAATATACATTTTCACTGAAATTGAATTTACATCAAATTTTTCTTTTTTTTTATAATCATCTAAAAACTTATCCAAAGATATATTATCTCACTACATTATGGGTAGGGAAGAGACAGACAGCAATAATAGGTTAAGAAGATGCCCTTTTGTTTCAGATATACCGAGGGTTAAAAAAATTCCCATCCTGTCAAGATACTTGTCATTTGACTTTGAGAGCAAGTTACTTAACATCTCTAGTTTAATTTCCTATTTGTAAAATTAGGATAATACATATTTCCTTGGGTTTTTTGAGGATTTAATCAAATTAAATATATAAAAAATAAAAACCTAGTGAAGTACCTGACATAACTGACCTTATAAATTAAGTCCCTTCCCTTTCCATGAGAGGGTAGGGGAAAGGCAACAAAACAGATACACACACACACACACACACACACACACACACACACACACACACACAAAGGAAGTCTCAACAGTGATAAGATCCAGCCCCACTTAGCTTGTTCATTTTCCCTTCACTGCTGTGTGATTCAATAGGCATAATCTCATTTAACTTTTTCTACCTTTAGCAGAGACTTGCTCGTCATGTCTTCTCCGGCCCTCATGGGGTGAAAGATTCTCAGCATAAGTACGACTCCCAGATATAGGAGAAAGACGTCTTGCTCTTTCACTAAATTGTTCTTTTCTGTCAAACTGTGCTCCACTATTCCTACTTGCATGTTTACTTTTGGATGGCTCACATTCTATTCCAGACAACAAGGCATCAGTCAAAGGGTAGTCAAAAATATCAGGATCTAAGAGATCAAGTCTTGGAAATGAATGCTGAACCTGTGTCCTTTTCAGTTTTGCTTTATGTTCATAGTAGGTTAATTCAGCATCAGATAAGAGAGGTTTCTTTTTTAATCCACCTTTATTTTCTTCTGTAGGACTATCCCGTACATTGCATCTATGTTTACCTTCTTGATACTGAAATAGCTGTCGAATTTGATGCACAACAACAAGGAACTCATCCTGTGTAATTTCACCAGAAGCTAAACGTTCACTCGTCTGCAGAGGGATGATAAAATGAAATGAAATATTTTAAATATAAAAAATACAAAAACCTGGACAAAAGAAAATGATTACATGAGATTAATCATAGTCATTACCTTTTGAAGTAATTCTCTTTTGCTTGCAACAGTTAACTCTTTAGGGATCTGAAGATTGGCATCTACACTTAATCGATGTTGCTGCTTAGGGGTTCGAGGTGACAAGATTCCTTTAGTGCTTGACCAGCTCTCCCTATGCCTTAGATGAGGCGGTTTACTATGTTCATCACCCTGTTGTAAGCTGAAACAAGAAGAGCAGTGTTACTTCAAAGTGTTTATTTAAAAAATAAAATTCCCAGGCTGTACTTAAGGATGCTTTAAGGATCTGGTTAAATAAAACAGGTACATAAATTTCTTTTTATTTGAAAAAGCAAGCCAAANCAAGTAAGAATTTTGATTTTCAGAGGTTGAGGATTTGATTTGATTCAGGGGGGAATGGTTGGTTGTCTGNAATGTGCGAAATCCCAAGTTTGACCCCTAACAGAGGCAGCAGCAGCACCCCACCCACCCCCAACTCCGTCAGAAAAGATAACAAGCTGATGGAGTAGATTCATGAATTCAGGGACAGTGTGGGCTANCCAGCTAGCATGTTACAGGCCAGGTAGGACTACATAGCTAGACTCTATAAAGTCAATTAAAAAACAAAACCGAGCAACTTTAATTCTTGCAAATAAACATACAACCTCCTCAAGTAGATGAGTAAACCTTTCTAAACTCTCATGTCTCTATGAAATAGAAGGTAATTTAATCCACTGGGTTGTTTTTCACAAATAATTATAACATTCAATTAATATCTTCTGATGTTTAAATTAAACTACTTTTAAAATGCATATTCTAAAGCCAGGAATAAAGGATCATACCTATAATCCCAGCATTCAAGAGGCTAAGGAAGATTGCCATGATATGCGGGCCAGCCTGGGCTACTTAGTGAGTTCAGGCTAGCCTAACAGTGTGAGAACCTCGCCTTAATAAAGTAAATATACCAAAATAAAACACATACATTTTGTATTTTACCAAAAACATCAGCAACATACCTTTTATTTTCTTCCCAACCAGATTTCCATCTTTTGGCAGACTTGGAACTTTGCCAATTCTCTATATTCTCCTTTGGTTCAGCACCTGACTTCATAGAATGTTGACTTGCAGTTTCTTGGGGCCGTTCCTCATCCATCTTTTTCAGCCGTCTGGGATCTCGAACATCCTGCTTAGTACTTCTCTTCACATTTCTTTCTTCCCTAGAAGATGGTGGGAACTCTTCCATATGTGACTGTTTAAGTCCTGACTGACGCATCTTTCCAGCTTTGGGGGCCAAAGTTGGAGACATACTTCTTTGCCTTCGTTTGGGTGACCGTCTATCTCTTCTCTTTGGGGAATGTATAATTGGTGACCGAGACTTAGGTGACCTCGATCTTGATCTCTTTCGAGTACTTGATCTCCCTGGTTTCGTCCCCTGTTTTTCCAATTCTTCTGTAACCATGTCCTGTTTTTGCACAATGCCATTTATGATTTTACTTCTACTTCCAACCAGTCTGTGTTCAGATGATTTCATGTGATCATCTTTATCCTTCTTTTCTGCAGTTTTCCTCTTTTCTTTTACATCTTCATCTTTGCCCTCAGCTTTATCCTGAAGATGCTTTTTTAATCGTGGATCTCTCTTGTTCATATCAGACAACCTCATACTTTCAGATTCTTGATTTTTCATGTCTTTTGGGTGGGATAATTTGTTTTTCAAGGGTGATGGTGATTTCGATTTCGATTTCGATTTAGAATCTAACTGGTCAAGTTCTTTCTTGGTTATTCTTTCACTTGATTTACTTTTTTCTTGCTTGGATGAATTTAGTTTTTCAGAGGGTACAGTTTTACTTGTTTTAATATCAGACTGGTTTAATGTGTTCATTACGAATTCCTTCCTATGACTCTGCTCTTTGCCATGGGAAGAATGTTGGCTCATCCTGTTAAGACGGGGATCCCGGTTAGTTCCTTTCAAGTCTTGAATTTGTAAGGATGGACCCGGTCGGCTTTTGTCAGGTTGCACAGGAACCTGATGAGGCGTTTTAACGGCCATAGTGGGAATTTGTGAAACATGTAATTTAGATGGTGCTGATCCAGGACCCAAGTTGGCTGTCTCCTGCTGAACGCTAAGAGATACTGCCTGAAATATAAAATGTTCATGTTAAAACCATAACCCATGAAGACTATTTTATTTCCTTGGGTCATTATATAGACTACCANCAGGATTAGAACATTTTCAATAAATCTATTTACTCAATACTACATTAACACTACACACTTTTTTGGGAGGGAGGGGAAAGGAGGGAAGGGTCTCACTATATAACCCAGGTTGGCCTAGAACATACACAGACATCTGCCTATCTCTAGTTTCCAGTGCTGGAATTAAAGGCATGCATCACCAAGCATGGCAATACTCTCTACTTTTAATGTATAAATATAATGAAGAGAGAGTCCAAGCACCTAAATGATCTTGCTTCTTACCAGATCTTTACTCTGTATTTTAGAATATAATTTCTAATACGAAATTCTTCAAAACTGTCCAAGATTCTAAACCAGACTGTAACTCAAAAACAATCACATGACTGAACTCCAACTGTTCTGCACAAAAGGATGATTCTAATTAAACTTTGTCATAAAATGGTTTCTCTCAAAATGTTAATGAACTCATAAAATTCTGTCTTCCTACACCCCAATCTCAAACTTAGATGCTAAGTAAAAACTAGTCTTTCATGAATACAAATACACATGCTCTCGGGTCTCTTTATATTTTTGTAAACTTTTAGAAACATGATTTGCTCATGAATTCACCACAATACACTTACTATTTTAGGATTAAAATGTTAAATCCCTATTAAGACAATGGTAGAGCAAAACTACAGTGCTACCCTGGTAAGAGTATGTATTTGTTTTCCTAGTGTTTTGAGACATGCTGCCAGGCTGGCCTCAAACTTGCTATGTGACTAAGGATGACCTTGAACTTCTGATTCTCCTGCCTCGTTCCCAAGTGCAGATTACAGACTACTGCCATCAAACCTGGTTGTTTGTGGTAATAGGGATCCCAATACCAACTGAGATATATATATATATTTGCATCCTCCTAAGATAGCAATTTCATAGAAAATATTGAGAAACAATACAATTTATAAGCAAGTGTTTTATAAGTTTATAAAGTATTGGCTTAATATAATTTTTTAAATAAGCAGGAAAAAACAATTATCAATACAATATTCATATATGAATTCTATTAAATTAGAATGTTTAAAGACTTAAATATCAAATCTCCCCTACTTACCAGTTGTGCCTTAGCTTGTTCTAACTCAAGCTCCAGCTTTTTCTGCTGAAGTTCTAACAACTGTTTTTGTTTTGCAAGTAACTGTTGCCTTATTAGTTGTTCTTGGGTAAGATTCTTTTGTATGTCAGGTACAATCGGAGGAGTGGAGATACTGGGGGAACTGACCACTGTGCCAGGTGTTGAAGGCTCCTCAGGCTATAAGAAAAGATACTTTTTAAGCAAAATATATCATAGTTAAAACTGCCAAAGGTCAACAAAAAATGATCAGCTTTACTATTATCCATAGTCACAAATATTTAATCACACTTAAAAGTACACACACACAAATGCTTAGGCATTTAAAATGGCAAATGTTACATAGAAAGACATGATTACCTATATACACTTAGTACTTTTTCAAATTAAACTGATTCTAGTTTTACTTTTTGGAAAGTTTACAGAAGTTAGCACTTGACAGTTAAATGTACTAGCATAGACACTATTCATATAAAGACTTACCGATTTATTTAAAAATTTGGGGTTCACATGGATGCTAGATGTATTCACATTAGGGGGCAGAGGTTTAATAGGCCAAGCAGGATCTAATGAATTGACTCTGACATCCAAGGCATAAAGTTTCTTCAAAGGGAATATTTCATCCCATGTGGAACGTAATTTAAATAAACTTTTTCTAGTATTTTCATCCACCTAGAACAACAGAACAATTCTCTGGCTTGTTAAGTTACTATAGAATGTTATGTATATTAAGTATAAAGCTACCTGCCACTTCACAAACAGTATCCATTTGTATATAAATATCAAAGACTTATTAAAGTGCATTTGATTATTAAAGTTAAGAAAATTGCTTCTCAAAAAAAAAAATCAGAAAAGTACTTATCTAACAGACTTCAAGCAATCAACCAAGCAACTTTTTATTATTTTTAAAAACACAAAGTCCCCACATTTTAGGCTTGATATAATATTCCTAATAAACTCACTGGATAAAAATAAAGCCAGAAAATAGTTTACCTGATGGCCAATTTTTTAAAGTTCCTTGCTTAGTAGCATACAGTCAAAATAGATAAAATTATCTAACCAATCTAATACAANATACTAAGACTATTATCTATGAAATGCTATTTTGGGTAAAAGAAGACACCCTCATAATTTTAATTCACAAAATCCTAGCCAAAGATGGGCATTATATAACTTGCCTACTCATATTGTAATGGATATAATTATTTTTAGAAAAACCCAGTACGTGGTACGACAAGTTTTTTAACTCCAGTCTTTATACCTATATTCATGTCTTTAGAGAATGTNTTTATGAGGTCATTTTTATTAACTGAAATAAAATTAAAGTTAGATTCAGTAAAAGTATGACACCAAACCACCAAATAATTGGAACATACTGAAACTGAAACCAAGTTAAGTTGCCCTAAATTACTTATTACGTAGCGGACTGTCCTTAGCCACAGGTAATTAGTACTTAGCAAAGATCTACAAATATTCCATACTACTGATACTTTTCAGTAATATCTGAAACACAGCTTTCTAAACTATTCCTCTATACTATTTCTATCCCAATAAGATCTAATGTGGTTTTTCTATTAAAAGAGAAAAAAAAAACACAACTGCCTAATTCTACCATTCAGACAGCTGTTAAGGTATGTCCTACAACAAGTGCATCTAATAAAATATAACATCAACTACAAGTCATTAATCTTTAAACCTAAATACCTTCAAGGGCCCTTCTGCTCAGTGTGACAGAATTATCTCAGAAAACCCCTCCTGTTAACTACCACTTATTATGTCTCAATAGTACATACAATTTCTAGCTATGGACACTAACACTTTCTTACAAACACTAGAGAGGAGTAAAGGTATTTCCTTAATAACCTAAAGCAATGAACTGGTTCACCATCCACACATCCCTGTAACTCATACTTTAACAACGTAAAATGTCCAAAGGGCATTTTGGGGAATAATAATAATAATAGGACCATAGACTGAAGCACACTGGAAGATTCTGCTTCCTACTCACCAGCACTAGACATTTAAACAACAACAACAAAAAAACCTAAATACTCTGGAAGCTATAGCTTTTTGTCCATATTCTACAAACAACTTCACATGACCAATATATTTTGAAAATAACACAATTCTAAAAGTAAATCAAGTGGATTAAGCAGCATTTGTTTTAAGACTCTAATATAAAAAAAGCTACCATTTGCCACTTTCCTTGAAAAGGCACTCAACAATAAATGTCCAGGAGAATTCAACATTCCACCACCCAAGAAAACCCAACACAAGACAAGTATTTATTTAATCTGGAACACATTATAAAAACTCAAATGGTTCTAAATATATATATGTATGTATATATATATATATACCTTTTCAAACACACAAATAAATGTTGCAACTAGATTTTTAGTAAAGGCAGTGAGATACTCTCTTCCAACATTTTTCACGATAGAATCCATAAGGTACATAACAGGGAGCTTCTCTGAGGAAGGAGCCTAAAGTATAAAAAAGAAACTGAGAAGTTTAGTATAGTGAATTGCCACCAAGGAATTAAAAGTGTTTTTAAACCTATAATACAGACCTCTAGTTTTGTTGGTACAAAATGCTTTTGATTATGTTAACTTTATAAACCTAAGTGTTCAAGTACTTGCTTTTAGTTGTGCACAAAAAAAGCTCAGAATTACCAAGAAAAAACATAACCTTTAGTACTTAATACTCAATTTAGGTGCATGTAATAAAAAGGCCTGTGTTCAAAATTACAATAAAAGGAGAGGGAAAATATTTTCTGTAATCCAAGTGTCAGCTTTGATATCTGTGTTTATGTTGTGCTGGTTTTCCTGGGTAATTTTATATGTTAAAGTCTATGAAGCCTTACCACCTATAAAATCATTGATTACTTCTTATAATGACATGAAGAATGAAACACACTTCACATAAGAAGTCAATGGCAAGACGCTTAAAACTTGCACATGAACATGCAGAAGTGCAAGCTTGTTATTGATACAAGAAAAACTGGATAGAGGAGCCGCTGAGTCATGTAAGTCAGGTTCAACTTGACTGGAAACCTGGATGTCCTGAAGATTTTCTTCACAGCATGGACTGTCGTCGAAATATTTCTCGTCTTACATGCACAAACCAGGGATTCTAAATTTGTGCTGAGCCAGTGTGGTGATGCTGATAAAGGTACCAGCCCTTCCAAGGTAAGGTTGCCCCAGGTGAACTGCAAAGCCTACCTACCCACCACTGGCTTTTAGAAGGCACAGCAAGCTTCCAGAAAGCATCAGCAGGTTCACAAACTTGTTGAGGAGCACTATGACATGCCATATAAGGTGTTAACTGACTCCACAGGAGTACCCATAATTTCAGAAAACAAAACTTAAGTGAATCCCCAACTACCCACCCCACGTGTATGAATCTAACTGAACACTTACCCACAGCTACCTGTAGCTAGGGCAAGCTCACACTCCTGGGGTATGCAATGCCATGCTTCACAAAACCAATTGCCCTGACAAGTGTGTGGAAATGCTCTTGCTTCTGATATCACCTTTACAACCAAAGTTGACTAAAGAAACCTTTGAATAACTCTGTATGAAAAACTTAGGTGCTAATAAAAGGGTTCAGAAGGCCACTGTGTGGGGGGCAAACTATTAAGTACCAACATGTCAAATGCTTTATTGCTGTGTCTTCACCTTATCATGTCTTGTTTTATACCATTTAAGTAATTATTGTACTTAGTAAGATAAACAAGCTCTTTTAACACCACGATCTGTTCAATAGGCTAGTGTTTGGTTGTACAAGGGAAGTCCTATGTAATACTCTTTTTCGCTAGTGCTATATCTTACGGAAAGAGTGAAATTAAGTGTGAGTCCATTAGTTTAGTATTGCTGAGATGCTAAAGAATAAGGACACAAGCATACACCTCCAGAAACACAAAAACCAAGCCAGCTTCTACCAAATGACGGCAAACCCTCCCCTCACCCCCAACCCAGGTTAACATTCTTTCCCAGAGTGACTTTTACGTCTTCTACTTCGTCTGGCTTTACAAAAAATAACCAGGAAGCATGTGCCCAAAAACTTTGAGCTGTCTTTTACCAGTAAATAGTCCACCTATTTTCACCACGTTGTGTAACAAAATACACAAATACAAGTTTTATGTGGTCACCATATTCTGCATAAAGTTTTCAGTTCTCCAAGGTCTTGTAGATCCATTAAGAACCAGCAAGGAAGCTGTCTCCTTTGAGTGCAATCGGGGCTGCTAACTATTAGGTGCTGTGAATATCATTACCCAAAATATAGTTTGGAAACCTCGGTTCTTATGAATCTAATGTTAAGTCTTCAACAAGGCAAAACTACTTTTTCTCCGTCACATGTATGTGGTTATCAACAAAAATCTTTTGAGTATGAGGAGCACTTCCTTCTTAAACCTCATACTTTAAAAACAGCTGTTTCACAGGCATTCAACAGGAAAAGGTGAATGGAGACTTGTTTTAGCTGTCAAAATGAACACGATAAACTTGTTGAGCCCTTAAAGAAAATAAAAACCTTTCCCCCTCTTTAAATTAAGGTATGAAAGGACCACGTGAAACCGTGTATCTTGTGAACTGATTTACCCAAAAGAGTGGATGGACCTAAAGAAGAATGAACCCAAGTCACTTAAAGACTTTTGTTTAAAACACACAACCACGTAAGTAAAAATTCTTGGAAACAGATGCTACACCTTACAAAGGTAAATAAAAAAGACAAATACATATTTTATATGTTTTATTCACAAATTTTATAATACCAGTCACACATTTCAAAACCATTTATTAGAGTCAGACCACTCAGTTTTACACTAGACAGAAACCGTCTCTAAACAATATATTGGTGGTTGTTGTTAAAGTGGCCTTTTAAAAGGGGTTCACTCTGCTAAAAGGAGGCTCATCCTGATAACTGCAACACTAATAACTAGAAAAAAAACTAAACCTTAAATACAAGCTTGAAAACTTAAAACGTATTAATTGGGAAGCGGTTAAGATTCATTATAACTAAGTGTAACAGTAACTTTACTTAAATGACATATCGCTCCCACATGAATCCACAGAAGAGGAAGACCAGAGGGAAACAGAAGGTGGCAAAAGGACCACTTCGGTCAAGGGGTGAAGAAAAGCAAGCCTTCACTATCAGGGAAGGGGGGGGGAAAAGAGAAAAGGAAAAGGAGGGGCTGAAATCTCCAAAGAAACTCCAAGTATTTGTTACCCACTGGGGCAATTCTCAGCCTACAGGTTGGATAAGATCTACCCTTCACACCCAAACCCCACCCTCAGCTCAATTTCCCTACCACTGGGGCAAATCAGACCCTCCGAGAGGGGAATAAAAGTTTGACCTCACATCCCCCACCCCAAAATGGGGCTGACGGGTGTGAGCAGCTGCCTGGCTGGCAGGGAATGGATTCTCCTCTCTTCCCTTTCGCATCATGTGCTTTGCAGGCGCCATGTTGAGCTAACAGGCCGCTGCTCCACTCGGGGCCAAGTCCCTATACCCAACCCACCAGACAGCTCGCTCCCAGGTCCCCCTTCACCTCCTTCCAACCCACAGAGCACAATTCCCCCAAAAGGACACTAAGGGAGAGCCCCTCCCCACCTTCCCAGGGGCTTCAGATGGTTTGCTTTAACTCGTACTCTCCCAAACCACGAACTGCCTCTAAGTCTTCCCCGATCCGAAAGGGCTGTCCCCAGAGCGTGCGAGCGTGGGGACGTACTCCGAGGTGGCCTAAATAGGGAGTTGGTAAGCGGAAACGGGGCTCCACCCTGCATCCTCCCCGCTCCCTCCCCGAAAGAGGCCCACGCTCCCAGCCAGGGCCAAAGACCAAGCCCGAGTCGGGGGTGGGGGGGTTGGAGAGGAGGAACTCCGTTGCCCCCCCCTTCGGATGGAAGCGAGACCTGGGATGAGGCTGACACTAAAATCAAGGAGTATTAGAAGAATAGTAGGCTGCGGGGTGTATAAAAACCTTGGCGGTTTGGGCCTCGATGAGAGAGACGATCTCCTTGGCGAAGGGCAGGTTCTCCTCGGCTAGAATGGTCAGCATATTGATGTGCGGTTTGCTATTGAAGGTCAGGTCTTCCAGCGACGACTGATAATCCCGACAGGCATCCTCCCGGGCCCCCGCAGCCCCGGCCTCGGCCGGCGTCTGCTCTGACATTGCGCCGCGGCCCCCCTCCGAGGTCCGCCGCCGCCGAAGCTCAAGCCGCTCGACACCCCGCCTCCCTTCCGACGCCTCGACCTCGCTCCCCGGGTCTCCGGCGGCTGCGGCTTCACCACATGCTGACCGCGGAGGGGGGGTGGGGGACGACCCAGGGGGAACCTCGGGGAAGAAACGCCGCCGCCTCACGGGGAATCTGCGTCCACGTCCAGCCGCCGCCGGGGCTTCTTTCTCCACAGACACAAAATGGCGGCGGCAGCGGCGGCTCCAGCTCCGAAAATGTCTGTGTTCCCAACCGCTGCGTCGTGCGAAATGAACTAGGGGAGGGGAAATGTGCGGTAAAGGGGCGGGGCCGTTGGAAACACCGGGCGGGATTGGCTGGCCCGCGCGTGTCACAGGCCCCGCCCCCGGCTCTTCCGCAGGACGTCCAGGCGCCTCCTTCTTCCCCGGCCCCGACTTAGGCTTTCGCAACACCTCCCGCTCGGAGGCGCGGTGCAAAGGACGGCNGGCCCTCATTGGCCGATTCGTAAGGGACTGTTCGGTCATTTGTTACCATAACAACCCACCCAGGGAAGCCAATAGAGGACCGCGGTTCCCGAGGACCGGCCCAACCAGTTGAAGAAAGCTCCACCAGGCTCCTTTCGTCCCTCCTCTGCACTCCTCCAAGCACAGGGCGGCCCCGTCAATCATCCTTCCTCCCGCCTGCCTCCGCGGTGAGGGCGGGGGATGGAGTAAGCTAGGGGAGCAAAGGCCTCCAGAGCAGGCCCCAGTCTCAGGTGCTCCCGGCAGCCTGGGCGGGGCTCGCCCGGCCAGCTGTCTCTCCGGCTTTAAGGAGAGGGCGGAGGTGCCTGGCCTACCCGGAACCCGGACTGGAGTAACTCCTGTAGGCAGCTTCCCTCATGAAAGCACCTAGACAGGCTTGCAGGAGTTGAGTCCCCAGGAAAATGTTTTTATTAAGAGGTGCTGTGTGAGAAAGGTGATCCCCAAGGAGTTGGAGATCTTTTGANGAAGTCACTTACATTTCTGGAAGGATATTCATAATAGCAACGCCCAGCCTCAAGCCTAATAGCTCTCATCTCTTAATCTGTTTCACTTCTAAATGACCTTAGAATATAGTATCTGAGCCTTGCTTGGTGGCTCAGTCNGTCAACCCCAGCATGAGGAGGTAGAGGAAGGTGGAACTCTATGAATTTGAGGCCAGCCGAATTCCAGCCTAGCCAGTCTGCATAGCAAGGCCTTGTCTCAAAATCCAAGCATGCATTTAATCCCCGCGCTCAAGAGGCAGAAGGCTCAGTCTGATGGCTGAGTTCGAAGCCAGCTTGGTCTACATTGTAAATTCCAGGACTGGGTGATGCAGAGAGACCCTGCCTCAAAACAACAATAAAAGTAAACAANNANNAANAAAAANANA
>LZPO01107978.1:136077-161980 GCA_001675575.1 Neotoma lepida | reverse complement strand
GGNAGNNNNANNNAGATCTATCGAGTTTGAGGCCAGGCTAGTCTACAGAGAGTTCCAAGAGAGCCAAGGCTGGCTACACAGAGACCCTGTCTTNAAAAACTAAAAACACCACCAACAACAACAAATACAGATTCTGAGAAATATGGGGAATTATCTTCGGTTTCAATAATCTGTTTTCAAGATACACAAAGCAAACAATTTACTTTGTCAGGGCCTTAGTGGTCCTTTGTCAGGGTAGGGGAGGAGGTAAGAAGTACAGGAAGGACTTTGAAATGTGTAACAGGTAATTGTGATACTAAGCAAGCCTGGAGGCCAGCTTGGGCTTTGATATGCTGGTAGGTGCCATAGGTAGCCATATGTCCCTTCTGCCAGTGATAAGAGAAATGACTTCTTTTGATAGAGGAGAACTGGCTTCACAAGTTTCTGAGGAATGCTGGCTTTTATCTAACCACCAGAAATCCTTCTTTAGTCCCGTCTCAGCCCATTCTGGATATTTGGACTGCCTTTTGGAGTTTGAGGAATTGGGGTTTCCTTTGAACCTGACAGTTTTGGGGTGTTTGGGGGTTGTTTTGTTTTGTTTGAGACAAGGTTTCACCGTATTCCTGGCTAACCTAGAACTCTTGGTAGACTAGGCTAGACTCAAACTCACAGAGTTTTGCATGCCTCTGCTGAGATTAAAGGCATGTGACACCATGTCCAGCACTACTTTTAGATTTTATTTTAAAAGATAATTCCTAGGTTTGGTAAACATATTCNTATTCTTTCTCTTCCCTCTTTCTCTTTCCCTTGCCCTCTCCTTTGCTTTCCTCCTTCCCTCGTCCTTTCTTCTATCTCTCCAATGCTGGGCACCAAATCCAGGGCTTCAAACGTGCTAGGCAAATATGGTACTGCCAAGCTACCTCTTTAATAAGTCCATGTTATATTTTTTGAAATATTCTTAGGGTTATCTCTTTTGTGTGCAAAAAATCAAAAGTATCAGCAGTACAATATAAGCTTCATGAGTTAACAAAAAGATACATATGGCTGGGCAGTGGTGGTNTATACTTTAATCCCAGCACTCAGAAGGCACAGGCAGGTGACATACCAAANTACATTTGTGTGTGGTTGTTGATTGTTTTTCAATTGGCTAATGTGGGTTGTGCTGTTGTTTTGATCATTGTCAAATATATTTTAACATGATTTGGTTACTGTTGTATGACAAAACTTTTCCTGGGGATACTCAACACACTAATCTACTCACCCCAGACAGGGAGCCCACAACAGACCAAAGAACAGCTACCACCAAAGTCCAATTTGGTGAACCAATGAGTTTAGGGGGGAGGTTACTTGCAGGAGCAGAAATGATTCTAAGACTGCCTCATCACCAAAGTTCACCCTAGCATGTGTGGGTGGGAAACTGGCAAAACTGGGAACCTGGAGCACACTGCACAGCTTGCCNGCAGTTCAACAGATTGGAGAGTACCCTTTCCAGGTGCTTCAGTTGGTCTAACCCTCTTCCAGGCAGCTCAGCTAGTTTCTGCTTCTTCCAAGTGGTTGGTCTTCTTCGAAGCTTCTTGAGAGAATCTTACAGTTTTCACTTAGGGATTTTTGCAAAGAAGGACTTAGTGAATCTGGTCAGTTTCAGGGACTTCCTGAAGCTATCTTGAGTAGTTTACCTTTTTGCTTAAGGAGCTTCTGTGCAGGATGAAATGATTCAGTCTTGGAGGAAACTGTTACACAACAGTTTCACAGACAGTTTATNCTGAAAATTATGTGATTAGTTTTAACTATAGTAGGTTCTAAAATTCAGGGGTTTGAGAGATGGCTCACTAGTTAAGAGCACTGTCTGCTCTTCCAGAGGACCGGAATTCCATTTCCAATACTCACCTTACTCTCACAAGGCAGCATACAAACATGTAACTCCAGTTCTGGGAGATCTGATGCCCTCTTCTGGCCTCTGAGGCCACCAAACATGCCATGGTGTATGGACATACGTGCAGGCAAAATACCNATACACACAATAAATTTTAAAAAGTAAAATTTACCTGACAATTTGTTTTGAGGTTGAAATTATTATGAGTCACAATAAAACAACTTTGTTAGCACTCTTGCTATTTCTAATACTGAGCCTTAGTTTGAGAGGCTGAGTTCATTCACCCCCTTCCTGGCCTATTCTCCAAGAAATAACCTAGGCCAAGGCAAGAATAAAGCCCCTTAGATAAGTGAATTAAACTACTGATGAGATATGTGTGGAGAANACTTAACTCAGGACAATCAATGAAAGCACAGAGTCCAGTAAAATGATTTCACTTGGTTTCTACAAGCATAACTTCCTAGCTTCATCNCTAAACATTGTTTGACTTCTGTCAGTTTGCTTTCTAGTATGTGAAAAAAGTGATAATTTTCATTTCATAATNTATTACAAAGATGGGATAAAATGTGTATTTGAACTCACAACTCCACTTCCAATAATGCAAATCAGATTGTGGCCATTGTTAGCACGTTGCTAAGCTTNCCTGATTTTCAAGTTCTAACTCACAAAGCCTAACATTTATTTTCCCCATTCTACTCTTCTTTGAATACCAGTTGAAGGCCTAAGCATGCTTTCCTGACACTGTGAGCTTTCTCCCTGTTTTCCATAGACNCCCCCATCTCTACTTTCTACAGCTGCTTGAAGACTTCTATTGCGGGATCTGCCTGTTTTCTTGGACCCTAATTCAAAGGTAAAGCTATCTGTTTCTCCTCTCCAGCTCCCTCCTCCCAGGTGCTGCCAGGATTTACATCTCACCATCTCTGTGGTTTTCCTCTCACACTGTAATAAAACGGTCCTCAAGCTTTAAAAAAAGGATTAAACACATGAGAAATAAAGTGCACAGAAGCGTATTCATTCAGTATGATCTAAAACAAAAACAAATCGAAACCAGGTAANTGTCAGCTGGTAAAGGACAACTTAAGTTATGCTACATGTATGCAATTGAATAGCAGTTGTCAAGCCCTTTGGTGGCAGGACAGGGTTACACTCTTAAATACTATTAAGAACTCCAAATAGCTTTAGTTANATGGCTTGCATTTGTTAATATTTATCATTCTGAAAATGATACATCAGAAAATGTTTGTTAATTTAAAATAATAGGACTG
The DNA here is from genome assembly GCA_001675575.1 of Neotoma lepida. Classification (NCBI taxonomy): domain Eukaryota; kingdom Metazoa; phylum Chordata; class Mammalia; order Rodentia; family Cricetidae; genus Neotoma; species Neotoma lepida. Next base: position 158,863 of record LZPO01107978.1, on the reverse strand, counting down.
GAGAGATGGCTCAGCAGTTAAAAGCACTTGTTGCTCTTACAAAGGACATGGGTTTGGTCCCCAGCACCCACATGGTGGCTCACAACCATCCATTAACTCCAGTTTTTAGAGATCCTACTCCCTCTTCTGACCTCCTGAGTACCAGGCATGCAAGTGGTACACAGACATACATGTAGGCAAAACACTTATATATGTAAAATAAAATAAACAAAAATAATAAATATTTAGAATGTTAATATAAGTAATGTTGTTTTTGAAAACTATACTTGGCCCAGCACTTGGGAGGCATAGGCAGGCAGAACTCTGAGTTGCAGGCAAGCCTGGGATACATGAGACCCTGTCTCAAAAACAAAACAAAAACTAACCATTATGTTTTCTAAAAGATCGAGAAAAATCTCATAGTTTTGTGTGTTATTTCTCTGGTTTTTCAGGACAGGGNTTCTCAGTATAGCCCTAGCTATCCTGGAACTTGCTCTGAAACTGGCCTCAAACTCAGAGATCCTCCTGCCTCTGGCTCCCCGGTGCTGGGATTATTAAACATGTGGGCCACNACTGCCCAGGTTTTGTTTTGGGCAAATCTCTTCCATGTCTAGCTTAATAAAAGCCAGCTGAGTTCTCTGATCCACTTCTGCCTTTCCTCTGCCACAGTTAACAATCGAGCAGCTTCTGGAAAACTCCAAGGTACAGCAGTGAAAGAGAGAGAAAAAATAATTTCTTACAGTTGTTGGGAAAATAATTCTGACTTACAGCTCTCCTGTCATTCTGAGAANTAGTACATTGGAATGCTATGTGTCCTTTTGTTTTTTAAGACTTAAGAAGTTCTTGGCTGTGCAGTGATGACGCACGCCTTTAACCCCAGCACTCAGGAGGCAGAGGCTGGCAGATCTCTGTGAGTTCGAGGCCAGCCTTGTCTACAGAGTGAGTTCTAGGACAACCAAAGATACACAGAGAAACCCTGTCTCTAAAACAAAGAAAGAAAGAAAGAAAGAAAGAAAATAGTAATGAAATAAAGAGAAGCTCTTTGTGTGCTATTCTAGAAGAATTTCTAAGATGTATTGCTAACAGGGGGAAGAAGACATACAACCCTGTGTGTTGTACTCAGCCCTAGAATCCTTTTAAAACTCAGGGGAGGAGTTGGGCATGGTGGCACATGCCTTCAGTTCCAGCACTCAGAAGGCAGAGTCAGGTGGATCTCTGTAAGTCTGAGGCCAGCCTCGTCAATGTAGTGAATTCCAAGACAGCTAGGGCTATGTAGAGAAAACTATTTTGCAAAAATATAATATCATTAAAAATATACAAAAGCTGGTAAATAAGTATGTACTCTTTTGCATGTACTTGTAACAGTATTTAAAGTATAAGAATAAGTTAGAGTATATTTAAAAAACAAACAAAAAAAGCCACTAGGAACTGGAGAAATGACAGCTGTAAAGAGCACTGGCTGCTCTTCTAGGGGACTCGGATTTGATTCTGAGCACCCACATATTTTTCCACAACCACCTGTAACTTCAGCCCCAGGAAATCCAACACCCTTTCTTGACCTCTGAGGATACCAGGCACATACATGGCGCACAGACATACATGCAGGTAGAGAGTACCCAGGCACATAAAGAATTACTCAAAAGAAATTTTTTTAAGAAAATTTAAAAAAAAAGCAAGACTATAACAATTACCTCTAGACCGACCAAGCAGTAAGAAAAAAAAATCCTGTTACTTCTTTCCTTGTTGTTATTGGTGTTGTTTGCCTTTGAAAGTTCTACTTTATAAAAGTATTAACTGGTCAAAAGTCAAATTTGTCTTTTTTTTTTTCCAAGACAGGGTTTCTCTGTGTAGCTTTGGATCCTGTCCTGGAACTTGCTCTGTACACCAGGCTGGCCTCGAACTCACAGACATCCACCTGCCTCTGCCTCCCGAGTGCTGGGATTAAAGGTGTGTGCCCCCACCACCCAGCTCACTTTACTTTTATTAGAATGATGATAATTATGAAGCTAAGCAAACATAAATCTTAGAACATGTCCAATTCAACCAGGCAGTAGAGAGACAAGCTACCTAGTCAATCAACTGAAGAATTACGGAATTCATAGAGCCAAATCAGCACAGATTTTTTTTAGAAAGTTTAATGTTAGCCATGGGCTTGAAACAGGTTTTGCTGCTTATCAATAAACTTCAAACTCTTAGGGCTTTAGAACCAACGTTGTTTTCTACTTCTCCGGGTCTGTGGGTTGCTGTGGCTCTGTGGGTTGGACTAGAATCAGATGGGCTTGACTCCAGGCTGCTGATTAGGTTCAGGTGTACTCCACCAATTTCCTCATTCTCCTTGGACCAGTGGTTACATGGGAGGTGTTCTTCTCATGAAGGGTCACAGAAGTTCAAAAAGTAAGTGGAAACATAAGATGCCCCTCCAGGTCTGGACCTGACATGTTTGTCATTTTGGCCCATCTATCTTTGACCAAAACAAANTACAAGGCCAAACACATCAATATTTGGGAAGAGGGGGGAATGCTTCTGCCTCCTCCAAGAGATTATATGTAAGGACAAGATACAGAATTCTACTGAAGAAAGGCCTGAAGCACTTGTGATTTAATCTACCATGGCATTGAAACGTTCTAACAGAATGATGCCCCTGGGTATCTGCATCCCACGAAATAAATTTTTGTCCATGAAATGTTCTGCTGAGGGGGATGTGAAAGAGGTTAATGGTGGTCTCCTGATGGGTAAAAATAGAGAGATTATCACAAATCAACTCCATATTGGATNAACATGTATATATTTGGCCTTTCAGGCCATATTTGAAGGAGAAAGGCACAAGACACTAGCAGCAGCAAGGGGTTGGTGACAGGGTGAGCTAGGCCTTGTCCTGACTCCATGCTGCCTCAGCCTGTTAAGTGTGACAGACCAATGTGCCTTCACCAGCACACATCCAGTCATCATGAGAGATGGAAAGATCCACTCGCAAGTTTGGTTCTTTTTTCCTATGGTGCTGGGNATGAAACTCAGGGCCTCATGCTTGCTAAGCAATTGCTCTCCCAACTGAGCCACATCTCCAGCCCCAACCAGTAGGGTTTTTGCTGTAGCAGAGCATAATACTGCTGATTAGACACACGGCAAAGCCAGCATTTTACGTAACTATCCCTCAAGATGATGGCAGAAGAGACCCCTATTATACACAGAAGCTATATCCTTCAAAACATTTGAATTCACAGGTGAAACAAAGGTAAAGATTCACTTGTCTTTGACAACTTAAATTCACTATTGAATTAATTGATAGGTCNCGTCACAGGACAGACCATGTGAGGCTGGAAGTTGCCAATCTCAGTGGCATTTAAAACAGGTCTAGAAGCCATCAATTAAACATTAAAGACATGATGAGGGACTAGAGAGATGGCTTAGCAGTTAAGAGCATTTGCTGCTATATTAGAGGACCCAAGTTTGGTTCTCAGTACCCATGTCAGACGCCTTACAACTGCCTATAACTCCAACTAGAGGGGATCCCAAACCTTCAACTCTCCTCCAGGACCAACATACAGTGCAGATATACATACAGAGACATACACACAATACACACAAATAAAAAATGAATCTTGAAAAAAAAGACGTAAGGAGGCAGTGTGACCCAAAATCAGAAGAAAAACAAAATCAATAATANTAGATGCTACAGGTAGAAGTTAAATTAACATATAGGGATATTTTAAAGCCATAAAAANTAGGCTAACACAATATGAGAAGAGATGAACAAATAAATGGAATGATAAAGAATTTCAACAGAGCTGAATNTGGAAGGAAAGAAGAAGGAAGGAAAGCAGGGAGAGATGGAGGTAACAAATAAAAGAAAACTCAGAAGTTAATAATGCAACTCAGGGGCCTGAGAGATGACTCTGCCATTAAGAGCAAAAATGGCAAAGAGCAAGCATTCCCATGGTTTGGCATGGATATTGGCAGAACCCTGGTTAAATAGTTTACTTTGAACCAAAGAATGGAAGAGGAAGATGAACAGGAAGAAGTGGAGGACGTGAAGAGCATCCAGAAGCATTTGACTTCTAATACTGCTTACAGCAAAACTGAGTTCCAAANCATCCACCTGGAACTGAAAACCATGACCGTGTGGGTGAAAAGGGAACCTGCATTCCATCTGTGCCCACCAATGCCATGCACATGATCACTCAGATGGACAGTGATTAGAACTTCTCCAGACTTCACACCATGTCCTGTGCTATGGAAGGTGGGGCTTTTAAGTCTGAGGAGAAAGAACTTAAGAATGATTGCAGACCAGCAACTGCATCAACTGGACTATTTGATTCAATTCCGAGCCTGCTTTAGTTGACTTGGTCGGCTTAAACAGTAAGACAAAGTGTTACAAGTCTGAAAACCCCATAAATCCTGAGCTATATCAAAAACAAACAAACAAACTTAGGCTCAGGTCTAGNCATTCTACAAGTGTGATCCAGGGATAACGACAGAAGAGTTACGGGACCAGTCTTGGACATTCCTAGGCCTGAGCTGCCTGCTGGTGTTTGTGAGATTGTTGAGGAAGCTCTAGAAATGGCCCATATACCATGGACTTTTGGTCCAAAGGACAGCTAAAAGCTGTTTGGGGAACATAANGGTTACTTTGGAGGTGTTGGGTCACTGATGAAATTGTTCAAAATTATTGATGAGCAGGAGAGGGAACAGCCCCCTATGAGGACAATAAACTGACAGGAACTGCCAGAGAAGGTGACATCTCCTCCAGACAGAAGCCAAGCCTCTATGGTGAGTGAACCTGCTATGTTTGTAAATAACTTAAAATCCTAAATCTTTTGCATTTAGATTTTGAGCTTATGATACAGAATGGAGGCTTTAAAATTTTGTTTTGTTTTTTAAGACAGAGTGTCTCTTCATAGCCCCAGCTGTCCTGGAACTCACTCTGTAGACCAAGCTGGCCCTGAACTCACAGAAATCTACCTGCCTCTGCCTCCCGAGTGCTGGAATTAAAGGTATGATTTACCAGATTTTTTTTTTCTGTTTACTGTTCTTGTTTTTGTTTTTTAAAATGCAGCATGGCCAAATCTACCAATTTTATACATTTAAGTTTGAAATGTGTTATCATTTTTTATGTCAAAGAAAAATTTTACTTGCAAGTTTCCATGGGTTTCTTGTAACATCCTTGAAATATTAATACATTTCCCTGTTATAGACAAAAGTTTCAAAACCCAAACTCTCATCTTGGTTTGGTGGCACAGGACTATAATCCTAGCTACTCTAGAAATTGAGGCAGAAGAGTCAAATGGTCAAGGACTGTCTGAGCTATAGAGTGAGTTCAAAACCAGCCTAGGTAACTTAATGAGAGCCTTTCTCAAAATAAAAAGTATGCTTGGGCATGGTGGTACTTTAATCCCAGAACTCCAGAGGCAATCAGGTAACTGAGTTCAAAGTCTGCTTGGTCTGCATACAAAATCAAAGGCCAACCAGGGATACATAGTGAGACCCTTTCTTAAACATAATAAATAAATAAAAATAAATAAATTCATAAACAAGTAAATAGTAAAAAACAGTGCCAGGATATAGCTCAGTGGTAGAGTGCTGGCCTGCCTGGTCTATGCTAGATTCGATCACTAGGGTCAAACAAAATCATACCAAACAAACAAACAAACAAAACCCTCTAAGAATTTGCTACCTCTAAACTACATTTTTTTAGTGTCTCACCAATATTGCTAGGATTAAAAGTGTGTGCCATCACTCTCAACTCAAACTAGAATTTGTTAATGCCATGCCTTGTATAATGTTATATATCTTTTAAAATGTGGTCAAAAAAACCAGTAGTTCTACTAGAGACGGGATGTGTTACATAAATAAAGTGTGGTGATATTTTATTTGTGTTCTAACAAATAAAACTTATCTGGGGATCAGAGGACAGAGCCAGCCACTAGANTAGACATGGAGGCCAGACAGTGGGGGCACACACCCTTAATCCTATCACTCTGGAAGCAGAGATCCATCTGGATCTCTGTGAGTTCAAGGCCACACTGGAAACAGAGCTAGGCAGTGGTGGCACACACCTTTAATCCCAACACTTGAAGTCTTTGCTTGGGAANGACACACGCCTTTAATCCCAGGAAGTAATGGCAGGAAGTGGAAAGGTATACAAAGTGTGAGGACCAGGAAGTAGAGGCTTTTAAGCAGATCAGCTGAGATCCATTCNGGTGAGGACNCAGAGGCTGTCAGGCTGGGGAAACAAGATCAGCTGAGGAGTTGGNNAGGCGAGGTTGGCTCTGGCTTGTTCTCTTTCAGCTTTCACCCCAGTATCTGGCTCTGGGTTTTTTATTAAAGTATTATTTGTATTTTTAGAGAATTCTAGAACCTTACATCCAAGGTGTGTTAATGAATTCTGGATGCCATAGTCTACTCTTCTTATTCCAGGTTCCAGACACCCAGGCAAGGAGTTCTCTTAAGTCCAGAAGTTGGAGGTGGTGTGGGGGTAAGTCCAGAAGTTGGAGGTGGTGTGGGGGGACAGTCAGGGCAACATTGTAAGACTCTGGATCTTAAAAATAAAAATGTACAAGTACAGCCTAACTGATTGCATCACTATAGCGAAAACAAAAATAAGTAAACAAACAACAAAAAATAAATAAAAATGTAGGCACACCTTTAATCCTAGCCCCCAGAAGGCAGAGGTAGGAGGAGGATCTCTGTGAGTTCAAGACCAGCTCTGGTCTACATAGCAAGTTCCAGGACAGCCAGCATTATGTAGAGAGACCCTGTCTCAAAAAACACAGCAAATAAATNAAAACAAAAATGTAATTGAGTAACTGATATTTAGACTTACAAAATAATGTTACTGTTTATAGATACTAGTAACACACACACACACAGTCTCACTATGTATCCCCAGCACCCTCAGACCTAGACTCACAAGTTATATGTCTTTGAAAAAGCTTATGACAGCCAGAGGTGGTGGCAGACANACACACACCTTTGATACCAGCACTTGGAAGATAGAGATAGGCAGACCTCTGAGTTCAGGCCATCCTGGTCTACAGAGTGAATTGCAGGATAGTCAAGGCTACGCAGACAAACCCTCAAGACAAATGTCTTAAAGGAAAAAAAGAAAGAGAGAAGAAAGAGAGGGAGGGAGGGAGAGAGAGAAGGAAGGACGGAAGGAAGGAAGGAAGGAAGCAAGCAAGCAAGCAAGCAAGCGATCATCTCCTGGTTATAGGTTCCAGCAACTTTAACCCAACCCCTCTGAAATATATTTAGGTTGTTTATGATATCTGACTACTATAAACAATGACTCAGTTATCATCTTTTTACATTAATATATGACAACAGCTGCTGTCAGTGCCTCCCTGATAGTCCCTTGGGGCTCATTGTTTCCTCAAACACTTTTGACTTCAAGCACCTGTGACTCTGCCTTGGGCTTTCTTGTTGAGAGGAGAAAGCTTGGTCCACACTTGGGCAAGGCACGAATCTGCTCTCATCCTGGCAGCCAGTGGTTAATAGGAATCCATGGAAGATGACTGCCCCAGCTTCCTTTTTTTTCCCCTGGGGCAAATTTTATATGACGTCCCTTAGTAGACTTGTGCTCCAGTTTCCCAAAGTAGTAATTGGCTNATTAGCTTTCCACCCTATGCTGTCATCTTCCCCTTCCCCTCAGTGACTCCAGAGTCTCTGTCTAAATGAACCATTTGTACTCAACTCCAGCTTAGGGACTATCTCAGGAAGAACCAAATTTAAACCATTGCATTTGCTTCCTTAGTCATTCAGTAATCACTAAAGTGGAATTTACTTATTTTTTATGTGCATTTGTATTTTGCCTGCATGTGTGTGTGTGTGAGGGTATTGGTTCCCCTGGAACTGGAGTTACAAGTGTGAGCTGCCATGTAGGTACTGCGAATTGAACCCAAGTTCTCTGGAAGAGCACTGTTCTAGGAGTGAGATACAAAAGAATGGAGTTCTCAACTTTCAGACTTAAATTTGGAGGGCTGAAGCAATGGCTCAGCAGTTAAGAACACTTCTTCCAGAGGACCTGAGTTTTAAAAAAGACTTACAGTTCCGCAAAAATGAAAAATCTATGTTGCAACTCCATATGTAGTAAGCGCTCCTAGGAAACATACATAGTGTAGGTCTGCATAGGCCAAGGCATTTCTAGAGTAAGTATATAAACCGTCTTTACCTTCCTAGTCACTGGGTTTCCCACAATGCTCTGTGGTGCATCTGATCACATTATATTTCCTTCCCTTGCCTTCCTTCCCTCAAAGTCATGAGCTCCAGAAAATTAGGAACCATGTTTGCATATCATTAACCTTTGTGTCCCCAAATCTAACATAATTCCTACTATATAACCGTAGTTGTTTGGGAAGTTGAACTAAATTGAGATAGCNTTTGAGACCTGATTCAAGATTAACAAGAGACTAGCATTTCTAGGTGAACGTAATAGAGGAGGCAACGATGAGAAGTAAGACTGAAGGCAGGAGGTGTGGACGAAGTGTCTGGATGGAGCAGCTGTTCGACCCAGTCTTGATATGAGCACCTTTGAACTAGAAAGGAAGCCTTCCCAATCCAGAACCCTAACTGGAGATGACAGGCACCTAGGGAATTAAAGAAAGGTGGTCACAGCCACTACGAAAACTAAAGCAGTAAAAGGAACAACAGAGAACCATGAAAAACATTTGTCATCATTACGCAACAACAGTGTGGACTGTGTGTGTAGCCAGCCCAGAGGAACCAGACTGTGAATGTCACCTCAGCAGGCCTGCTTGAGTGCATTCTAGGGCTGACTTGACATGCCATCATGTGTGATCCTAAGTATAGTTTTAGGCAAGGCCCAAGAAAACACCCAGAGTGCTGAGTGTCGAGCCATTGCCATCTCCCCCAACTCCCTTTTCTNACTTTCTCACTAAACTGTGGCTCTCTGCATTGGCTGAGACGCTGCATTCTCTGGTCTACTGGAGCAAATCGGCACAAGATGCAAAGGAGCAGAGAAAAACCGAGTGACTGTTACACATTCCCCTACAGTAAAAGCTCAGATTTGAAAGGCTAAGGTGAGATTTTTATAAGCTGCTGCCATTTAGTCCAGGTTCCTAGTCTAAGAAAACCTCAGACTTGGGTTGCAATTTAGTGTGAACTTTTCAGGGCNTAAGAAAAGACTTTGTCGTAAGTATCAACCTTAAATCAAACATGCAGCTCCCTGTTGTAAGCTGCATCACAGGGCAGACTGATTCCAGATAAGCAACCACAAACTTTCAAAGCTTCCCCAACTTTGCAAAGGCCCTTTCAAGTAGGCTACCTGGCCAGCAAGCGCCAGGGACCCGTCTCTCCCTATCACCTCACCATCACTAGGATTACAGAAGCTCACCACTGCCCAACTTTTGAGATGTGGATTCAGGAAATCTGAGCTTGGATCCTCTGCTTACAAGGCAAGCACTGTAACAACTGAACTTTCTCCCTAGCCTAAGAAAAAAAATACTCTCTGCCGAATGGACAACTCATCCAGAGGCATGAAGTATGAGGATCAAACAAGCTTCATTGTGATCACTGCACGTGAACAATGAATAATGAGAATTATACTTCCGGGTGTAGCTCCTTCAGTTATAAAAGTCCACTTCTACAGTTTGTAGATCAGAAACCCTTTATTCGTTTATCAAAGAATTATTGAGCTGTGTTATATGGTGACCTCTGTTCTAGGGGATGAAGATACAATAAAACTAGCAAATCCCTGCCCTGAAAGAGCCTAACAGAAGGAAACAGGTCATAAACATTAGAGGGTGATAAGGATTGTGTACATAGGTATCTAGTGNCACATAAAAGATCAATTCTGAAAATACTTTATTTGGGATCAATAAGAGAAAAAACTACTGTAACAGAGAAGTTTATAGCATAAAGTTTATTTTTCATGTAAAAGAAGTCTTAGCCGGGCTTGGTTGCTTATGACTTTAATCCCAGTACTCAGGAGGCAAAGGCAGGTGGATCTCTTTGAGTTTGAGGCCAGCCTGGTCTACAAAGAGAGTTATAGGATAGCCAGGGCTGTTACACAGAGAAACCCTGTCTCAAAAAATAAAAACAAGGGGCTGGAGAGATGGCTCAGAGGTTAAGAGTACTGGCTGTTCTTCCAGAGGTCCTGAGTTCAAGTCCCAGCACCCACATGGTGACTCACAATCATCTATACTGAGATCCAGTGCCTTCTTCTGGCCTGCAGGCATACATGTAGGCAGAACACTGTTTACATAATAATAATAAAATCAAAGAAATACAAACAAAACAAAAAAGAAGTCTTGAGACAATTGTGGCAAATTTTCAAGCTGTCAGAGACTCAAGTCCCCTCTAACATTCCATTTTCACCACCTTGTTGGGTCTTCACGCTCCTCAAAAGCTGCCAAGCTCCGGAAATCACAGCATCATCTACATAGCCAGACTGAGATACAGGCCCTTTAAAAGGTGACACAAGCATGGTGGCCATATGCTCATAATCCCAAAACTTAAAGACTGAAGCAGGAGGAAGATGGGTTTAAAATCAATTTGCCTACATTGTGAAACTTTGTCTCCATATAATTAAATAAAATGAAACTAAACAGGTATAAGAAAAATCATATGCTACTTTTACTTATTTGTGCCCTGCCTAAATATCAGGCAGTTCGGAAATAAGATGAGGGGAGGATTGCTTGATTTCTTTTCAAAGTGTGTAGCCATGAGCCCAGAAAGAATTACCATGTTGTTCTCAAAGAAGGAGAAGGATTATTAGAAATCGTAACAGTGAAAGTCCAATGGGAAACAAAGAACAGTGTCTACACAGGAGCTTTTTGTGATGAGAGGATTCAAGACAGGGTTTCTCTGTGTAGCCGTGGCTGTCCTGGAATTCACTCAGTAGCCCAGGCTGGCCTTGAACTCACAGAGATCCACCTGCCTCTGCCTACAGAGTGCTGATAGTAAAGGCGTGCGCCACCACCACCCGAGCTATTATTACGCAATCAGAATTCCACAGGTGCAGTGCAATAACCTAAGGCTAGTGGCCATCACACTGCCAAAAAGCCAAGGTCTAAAGGGATACAGGGATTAAGGGTTTCAGAATCGAGGTGAAAGGGATTTGGTTTCCTTGAGAGACTATGGCTTTGGGTGAGGTACTACACCATTAGGATGCAGCCCTGCAAAGGGAAAAGCAAGAGAATAAATATCCTGCCTTCCCTTCCTGCCTGCCTCTGCTCTCTAGTCTACACTCCCCTTTATCTTAATAACTGGAACTGAAAGGTACTAAAGCCCTGGACATGATGGGTTTTGAAATATCTTGGACATCATGAATTTTGATAGCTAGAGTCAAAGACTAGCTAGAACCAATTGTTCTCCACCTCTTACCTTGGCTTTGAGTCAGAGCTACTTAACCAAGTGTTCTGAATACATACTCTAAATGTGATATGAGAAACTGATTGCCAGAGTTGTTCCTCATTATTAGGAACACAGCGCTCCTGCATATTTCTAAAGAAAGTTTAGAATCCCTCACAGCATACCTGGTCCATAACAGTAGCCATGAATCTGAGTTCAGGCAAGGAGCTTGTACTCAGTGGTGAAGGGAAGGCTTCTACCACAGCCTCATAGAAACTGCCATTGCTGGGATAGGACAATGGAAATGCTGTCATCTCTGAACATCCCGAAGCTTAAATCCTAAGTCACTTCCAGTGTAATCTTAGGAAATCGAGCACTTAGGAGCCCCAGTCTCTCCATCATAAATTGGGCCTCTAACTAATACTTACTCATTAGGCAGTTGTAAAAATTTATTGAAGAAACAAATAATTAAAGGGGCTTGAGAAATTCTCTACAAGTGAGACTGTGCAGTGTAGAAAAGGCTTTTTACAAAGTCTTTCTCATCACACCCTGGGGTGTTTATTATTGTAGTCACTGGCCTTAAGGACACCAGATCTTTGACACTAAGAAGTACCTCAATTTTCCCATATCACTTTTTACACTAGATAACCCTAGTTTTAAACTGTGGAAAGTGGCCAACTGTTCTTATGGAAGAGTAAAACAGGGAGTTTTGGTGGTAATGTGTGATGTTACTCAGAGTAGCTAAAGGTGTGACTGGAAGTTGAGTTCCTACCGTATGAAAGGCATGAATGAGAACAGCACAATACAGAGGTGTGAGCGTAGAGGCTGCTTCTAGACTGTGGGGAATCTAGATAACTGTGAGAGTCNACATTGTTGAGATCATAATGGTGTCTCATAAAAGTTAAATAAGATTATCTCTAATAAGTTCTACTACTCCAGAACATGCCATATAATGCTACATATTTGATAAATTTTTATTCTTTATTGTTTTATAAGTATAGTGGTTTTTTGCACAGTAGATTATAAATCCCCTAAGAAACATATGTACCTGTGATGATATATTGTATCCCTAATAAACTTGCCTGAGGATCAGAGGACAGAGCCAGCCACTAGATTAGACATAGAGGTCAGGCTGTGGTGGCACACACCTTTAATCCCAGTACTGGGAAACACATACAACTTTAATCCCAGGAAGTGATGTCTGGGCAGAGAAAGATATATAAGGCATGAGGAAACAGNNACTCATTTTCTTTAGACAGAGGATGTCGTAGAGGTAAGAACTAGTGGCTGGCTGTTCTACTTCTCTGACCTTTCAGCTTTCATCCTGATCTCTGGCTCTGGGTTTTTTATTAAAAGACCATCTAAGATTTGAACAACATGTACCTTGGCAAAGGAAGAGAGGAGAATAATACTTTCTTTTATGTTACATAATGTCCATGTACCCATTCTACACCTTAGAGACTTTACAGGCATTTTATTCCCACNGTGTGATATAGATGTGATCATCTTAATGCAGACATTGGAGCTAAAGCCCAGAGAAGGACATTGCTTAAGTTGTATAGTGTTAGAGACAGAATTCAAACCTGCTCGAACACCAGACCCCATAATAATCGTATCTTAGTAATCACGGGGGTCTGGGAGGGAGGGGCCACTAATTTCACCATCTTGTCCTGCTGTTGTTTTATTTTCCTCTCAGCTATCAACATGCTCAGTGTCTGTTTTCACGATGATGAAGGACTTCTATTCAGCATCATGCCTTTGGATCATATATACAAGAGCCACTTAGTCTACTTTTTCCAAACAAACACAAATTATATCAGAAAAAAAGAAAACAAATTTCTTTTTCAGGGGGAAGCAGAGNGATGGAAGAAAGGAAGGGCTGGGAGAGAAGAAAGTGAAGAGAAGATATCTGCTGACTAGAAAATACCATAAAGTTAGTCTAAGGCTGATGAGCACAGGCATGCAGAAGTGTTCTGAGAAACAGAATGAGCCTCTGCCTGGAGGAAAGGGTGGGTTAGCCCAGCAGGGGAGCATAGGGGCCATCCCAGGGAGATCTGGTTTTCAGACACTGCATGGCACAAGCATGAGAAGGCAGGAGGCACTGTCTGCTGGTGACCCACAGGTGAGGCTGGTAAGCTGATGGGTTTTGGAAAAAATTTCTATCTGGAGTACATAGGAATGGCTGCTCCATAAGGAACAGGAAACTCAGGAGCAAATGGGTAGATGGGGCAGATGGGAAACAGAGGGGAAGGGGAGGAAGGAGCGAAGAATATTTAATGGATAGATTTTATAAAAGTCAAACTATCAATCAGATATTTTACCTTCTACAGCAGAAGAATGAAATCATATGTTGTCTGAGGCTAAAACAGAAGAATAATAAGCAATCCTTCNAATCTTCACAAAATGTCAAGTACTATATTAACACATTTTATGCTTTTTTTTTTCTTTTTTAATCTTAACTTTCTGTGGTGAGGATTCCAAGCTTGAGAAGTTCGACACAGTTTAGTTAGGGACAGCTAGAGATTCCCAAGGCTAATCTATCTGGATAATGAAACTCACTTTGCAGCTGGGCACAGTGGCACATCCAATCCCAGTACTCGGAGGCTAAGGCCTAGTGTATACAGTGAGTTCNGGGCTAGCTTGAACTATATAGTGAGACTCTGTCTCAAAAACCCCAAATAATTAGGTAAATAAATAAAATGCATTTTTGTTTCCTCCACAGTTCCCTTCAGTTTGTGTACGGTTTTTAAATGTATGTACATATGCTTGCAATTTTAGAAAGAATACATATTTATTGTAGAAAAATTATTAATTTACAGGGAAGTAATAAGATTTGTAAGTATATGTTATTTTATTATTTTTTAATTTCTCTGTGTGTATATGTGTATTCATGTTCCCATGCATGTCGGCTCGTGTGTGTATGCAGGTGCCCATGTGTGCACATGCTTGGGGAGGCCTGACGTTGACACGGGAGAGTCTTCCTTGACTTCCTTCCATTTTATGGAAGGAAGAGTCTGGCTCTCTCACTGAACTGGAAGCTCCTAGCTAGTCCAGCAGCCAGCTTGCCCTGGAGATCTGTGTCTACTGGGATTACAGATGCCTGCCTGACTTTACATGTTCTGGGCAGGTGCTTTGTCTTCTGAGCTGTCCCCAATCCATATATGCTATTTCAAAGAAGTACAGGCTGAAACGCATGCTTCAAAACTCCCGCGCTTGTCTTCCATCTTCCTTCTAGAAAATCCGCATTTACTAAAAGGAAAGGTAAAATCACTGTTTTGATTGATGTTTGCTCTACTACCAAGGCTTTAGTATTTGCCATGGTTCCGGCCCCTTTTACTTTGTGTCACAGGATAATATCTGCCAGCCTCCCTTCCTCTTTCTCTCTTTCAAACAATTTCAGGACTAGTCAGTATAAAACAGAACTAGAGTTTCATTAAAGATATATGCTTAAGATTTTAAAAAGATTTTCTTATTATTTTTATTTATATATGTGTTCCTGCATGAGTTTATGCATAACATGTTTGTACAGATAAATACAGAGGCCAGAGAGTGTCAGATACCCTAGAGTTGGAGTTACAGGAGGTTTGGGGCTGTCTGATGTGGGTGCTGGGTAACAAACCTGGATGTTCTGCAAGAGCAGTAATTGTTCTTAACCACTGAGCCTTCTCTCTAGCCACCATCCAAGATATTTTCATATAGACTTTACATGTAAGGAATAAAATAAAGAAAGACATATCTGTTGTTGGGGGGATTTGCTCTTTTGGGGGACCTGCCACCCAGCTCTCAAATAAATCATACACAGAGGATTATTCTTACTTATCAATGCCCACCTTAGCTTGGCTTAGTTTCTAGCCAGTTTTTTTTTTTAACTTAACTTATCCTGAGTACCTTGTGCCTCTGGGCTTTTTCCCTTTCTATTCTTAAATACCTTTTCTTGTTTTTTCCTCCGTGGCTGGCTGTGTAGCTGGGTGGCTGGCCCCTGGAGTCCTCCCCTTCTCTAGCTCCTTTTCCGGCTCCTAGATTTCAGCTCTCTCTTCGCAGTTTTCTCCTTCTATATATACTCTCTGCTTGCCAGCCCAGCCTATCCTTTCTCCTGCCTTGCTATTGGCCAATTCTTTATTAAACTGTCAGATGTTTTACACAAGCACAGTAACATAGCTTCACAAAATTAAACAAATACAATATAAACAAAAGCAACACACCTTAAAATATTCTACTGCACATATCCCAGAGCATGGGTATGATCTTCCTGAAGAAGTATCTCTGTTCATCATTTTCTTTTGATATATCTTTTTTAACTAATTTGCAAATTATATTAATAATAATTTTAAGTTTGGTGCCAGAGAGATGGCTCAGCAGGTAAGGATGAAGACCTGAGTTCAATCCCTGGAACATACACAGTAAAAGGAGACAGCCACCCCTGAAAGGTGTCTTCTGACCTACACATACGCGCGCACACACACACACACACACACACACACACACACATACACACACGATGGGAATGTCTTTCTAAAAATGTGTTGTTTTGATTGGTTGATAAATAAAGCTGTTTGGCCAATGGTGGGGCAGAATAAGGTTAGGCGGGACATTCGAACTAGGGGGAGAGAGGAAAAAAACAGAGCTGGGCAGACGCCATTCTGCCATCTAGAAAACAACATGTAACGGCACACAGGTAAAGCCATGTGGAACACGTAGCGACATAGATTTATAAAATGGGTTAAGATGTAAGAGAAAAGCCTGTGAAAAGCTAGTGAAAAGCCTGCCATGGCCATAGTTTAAAAATTATGTAAGCCTCTGTGTGTTTACTTGGGTCTAAGCAGCTGTGGGAGCCGGGCAGGACTGGAGCTGGACAAACTTTCATCTACACACACACACACACACACACACACACACACACACACACACCAAATGTAATATATTTTTAAAAGAATATTAGCTTCATCTATCACATGCTATATTTTTCTATGTCCATTTGTTGTGTTTATAATGTAGTTCGATATGAAGTTTTTCAGTCTTATGTAAGCCAAGCTCCTGGACTTTTCCTTTGTTTTTCCTTTTGAGTTCTACCCTTGGGAAAAACCTGTTCCANCCAAAGATTGGTTAGTATCTCATCTACTGGCTGGATTTTGAAGAAGAGCAAAGATGTGGGTTGACCCAGAAGAGGGAAGGGGTTGGGGGTATTCAAAGCAGATGTGATGACAGGGCTATGTAGATGAAGGCAGCCAGGAGGTCCAGAGGCTTACATGGAAATTTGATAACATGGGTCTATGAAGGCAGTCAGGGAAGAGAAAGAAGATGGGTGTTGGGGCCTTGAGAGCGGGGCCATAGAGCTGGGCATTGGTTTGTCCAANAGGAAATACAGATTCATTGCAACTGGTCTCAGAGAGGAATCCCAGTTGGGAAAAGAATACTCCATAATGATAGGTTTGCTAGGCATTGCACAAATGCAAGGACCTGAAAGAACTAGGATCTGCAATCCAGGCCCCAGATGATGACATATTAAATTGGCACAGCTGGCCAGAGAAGTGGATCAGAGGAGGCAGATCCAAGAGATGTTCCTGTAAGGACAATATGAAATAACTGCAACAAGAACAAATCCAGACTTTACAACCTTCTACACTAAGAGGCATACAAAAAAAAGAGGCTAAAGAGGCTGTCTGCAAAGGATGTAAGGCTTCTGTGGCAGCAGAGGGGAGGTTTGAAAGCACAGACTGATTTTAAGAAGGATGCAACAGTAACGAGGAAACCTAAGTATAGCGTCTGATATTCTGATTGCAGGNGAATGTANGCAATCTATCTGTGAGTTAAGAGGAGAGAGCAATTCCCTGGACAGATGAAGGAAACTTGAGATCATGCTAGAACCCCCGGGGGCCATGGTGCTTCTTCCTCAGTACATGACTCTGAGCCAAAGCCTGTGTTGGATGGGAGAAAAGGCAGCTTTCTTTCTCCTTAGGAATGCTTGGGGATGGACCAATTAATGAACACAGAGCCTTAAAAGGCATAATTCTGGTAAATGACAACCTCCAACGTCTACGTCCAACTTAGTACTTGGGGTGAGACCCTGTGACTGAAGTCGCCAAAGCAAACACAGACACTCAGTTGCATTTGAATTTCATATAAACAATGAAAAAGCTTTTGGTGCGGTCAGCAGCAGTGGTATGTGAGCGGAACTGCTGCCCTGGGCAACTGCTTGTAGTAGCCTAAGGAATTCTATTCAGTGACCTCTAGTCACTTGAAACCAGGGATTCATGCTCACATGCTCTCTCTCTCTCCTCTCTGTCTCCGTCTGTCTCTGTCTCTGTCTCTCTCTCTCTCTCTCTCTCTCTCTCTCTCTCTCTCTCTCTCTCTCCTCTCTCACTTTCTGTCCTATCTCTCAGATTTATTACTACTACTACTACTAATATTAAGTAGTGTGTATGTGTGCATGTGTCCAAGGAGGTCAGAACCATCAGATCTCTGAAGCAATCATGAGCTGCCCAATGTGGGCGCTGGGTAGCAAACTTGGGTCCCCTGCAAGAGCAGTACCAGCTCTTAATCACTGAGCCATCTCTCAAGCCCCAGACTAGGGTTCTTCTCTGCCATGGAGAAGGATTTCAGGGTAAGCCAGTGTGGAGTACAACTAAAGTTTACTGAGAAGAGGTCTTTAAGCATCTATTTAATCATGGAGAGTCTTAGAAACAGAGGAAAGGATAAGATACACCCANGGCTGGATGTGGGCTTCTCAAAGACAGTCATGATTATCTTAGCATTATCCACATATACAGTTTTGGTGCCTTTCAAGTTATATATGAAAGAAATGAAACATTTCTCCTCTTTTTCACCATCTTTAAAAGCAATGGATTATGGGATGGCTTTGGAAGTGCCTTTGACAGGATTTCAATCAGATAAGGTAAAACGTGGTGTCTCAAAGGCTTCACAAGGGGGTGAAATAGATCTTTTCTTGTAAATGGGGTTTCTTGTGAGGCTCCTAGAAAATTACAGGTTTCCAACTGGGGAAGAGTCAGAGGGATGATTAAGCCTCCACNGATACTTTAGATTATTATTAAAACAGCTCTACATAAAAGTAATATTGTCCGTGTATAGGCAAAGTTCACAGAAAAATGTTGTTAGTTATGGTAGAGTTCTTTTTAAATAAATGTTATTTATATGTGTGTGTGCATGTTACATGTGATGTCAGATCCCATGAAGATGGAGTTACAGGTGGTTGTGAGCTGTCTGATGTGGTTCTAGGGACTGAATTCAGGTCGTCTGTAAAGAGCAATAAGTGTTCTAAACTGCTGAGTCATCTCTCCATCCTGGTAATTCTTGGTGAGAAGCTAGACTCTAGACTAGACTCCAGGATGAGGGGCTCCTTTCTCTTCTCATGTCTCCTTAGTTNTCCCTGTCTTTCTATCCTGCCTCGGTATAAATATAATCCACACTTGGTGTTGTAATGTAATCCTAGTATTCAGGAGGCAGAGGCAAGAGGATCTCTGTTAATTCAAGGCCAGTTTGGTCTACAGAATGGGTTTCAGGCCAACCAGGGCCACTAGCAAAATCTTGTCTCAAAACAAACAAACAAACAAACAAACAAACAAACAAACAAAAAACCCCAAAAGATCAACATGTTCTATAGGACCAAAGAGTTGTTTCTCTGATAGTCAATATTAGTTTGCCCCCTATAAAGGAGACTCTAGAAGTTTCCCAAACTAATGCAATTTGTACTAGAGATTGCCAATAGTTGGGAGGTGAAAACAGAAGACAATATCAACTTCCTAAAGAAGAGAAGTGCCCAATAAAGCAAGAAGAGACTAGAAACACGGTATAAATGAGTTAATCAACGTAGTCGTTTGTTTTGTTTTTCCAGAAAGGGTCTCACCGTGTAGCCCTGATTGGCCTGGGACGTAGTATGTAGATCAGGCTGGCCTCAGNTCTGCTGGTATGCTAGGATCAATGGTGAGTGTTACAACACCTGGCCCCAATTAGATACTTTGGGGATGTCTTACCAGGAACTTAAAATGAGTCTGAAGGTAATTCCTCTAAGCCAGCTATTAAACAAACACAGTGTGGGAACCACTGTGTGCTGGACTTAGGCCTTGGCACTAGGTGCCCAGATGAAGAAAGTGGTGTTGCAGCTCACAAGAAGAGGAGGACTAGATGAACTCTGGGGGAAGGTTGGAGGATGACTCCACGGAGGCCATGGAAGCCAATTGAGAACGCAACGTGTGGCTCTTAGCTCAGAAGGAGCATCTGCAGTTGTTTTCCACAGGTGGGGGATGAGCAGGCACTGAGAACAGGCTCCGAGTGGATGTGTCACCTCTCACATGNGCACACGTTAGCGCCACTGTGCAGAGATTTCCTTCAGATTGAAAGCTTCCGTCCTGGAGGGAAGAAGGAGGCCCATAGGACTCACAAAACTTAGAAGACTCAGGAAGCTCAGAGAGTTACAGGTTTCACAAGGCCCCTCCCCTGTGGCTATATATTAGTGGTAAACAATTGCTGGGGAGTGCAGACTCTCAGATCAACTGAGCTGTCTGCAAGTTAAGGAGGAAGCTCCAGGACCGGAGCTTTCATCATGCATCTCGGGACAAGCTTTTCAGTGATGCAGCTGCCTATGAGTCACCCGTGATCTGTAAAGAAGCCCATAAACTCAGGGGTTCACCAAGCTAGACTTGGGTGAAATAGTCTCGTAGTCTCTTTTCAATGGGTGAATGGGAAAGTCACGTGACAAGTGGTGAGGCAGGCCACCTTTCATAGCTTGGAAGATGATGCACCAGTGATCCGTGGTCTGGAATTCCAGGCTCTCTAACACTCCAAAGTGCAGAAACAGATACCATTCATTTTTGGGTTGGGATTTAATCTCTTAAATATGCTAGGCCTACATGATAGATGTTGATAATTAACACAACAGTAAAGTAAGAATGTTCTCCATCAAGTGGGTGAAATCTGGGCCAGTCCAGCAGACAAACATTGTATTGGCAAATATTACTCCAATACTTTAGACTATTTAGGACTAGTGTATGTGGAAGTGTGGAGTGCACCCAAGGAATTAGAACCCAGTAGCCAGCAGTCCCCTGAGGACTGAACCAACACTGTGCAGCCCCTGGAGCTGTTCTGTCATGTTTATAATGTGGTCCATGACAACATAGTCTGCCAAATATATNACCGAGAGACTGCCCACAGGCAGATGTGCGCAACCTTAACTTCAACCCCAGCAAGCAATACTTCAGGCATTACTCAGCTACAGAGATAAGTCCAAGGTGAACCTCTGGAACATTCGAAATGTCACTAAGCCCACGAAGGCCCTGAGGGAGCATTCCTCCTGGGTGTGGAGAGNCAATTGCCACTGCTGTCACTATAAGCAGTATCAATAGCACAGCCACCCTGTACATCTCCTTACAGCTCTTTGGTCACTCATTGGACCACAGTGGCCTCAAGTACCATGAGAAGCATCACAACTGTAAGAAGAATAAAGAGACCCTGTAGACTAATGCCGTCATTTCCTATAGGGAGCATAATGGCAGGATATTGACCCAGNCTCAGCTGACCCATAACTATTTGCATCTCTCAGTTTCAATGGGAGGCTAGTCATCACAGGGTACCCAGGGCTCTCAAATACCACAGCATGCTTAANACTGTGGGCCACCTCAGGGCATTGTGGCATTACTGATTGGTCTTGGCAGATTCTTGAAAGTCTATTAAAGATCATTCCTTTTCCATATAGATTCTTCTATGGGAATAGTAAAACTGCCTTCTTACATGATGTCTTATGGATAATGACGAAGCTTCTACCAACAGCATACCTGATGCCAAATACAGCCTGCCCAAAGGAATGGAAGCCAGCTTGAGTGCAGCCCACGTTGCTATGTGAATTGATACCTGCCCATTCCTTGTGGGTTTATGTTTCCATCTTTATAGTGATTCGAAACTTCACTTTTCACCAAATACCTTTCCCCCCANAATATTAATTCATCTTTCTCTTGAGATTACAAAATGAAATAAATTGAGGATTCAGGGTTGGGGAAGGAAAAGAAAAGGGGGAAGAAGTAAAAGAAAAGAAATTTCTGTGTCAATGACTTTGTTTAGCTTCAAGAAGCACCCATAGTTCAAAGGAAATAGCAATTAGTAGAATTAATTAAATACCAGGGGTTGGGCCAAGCTTTGAGTCACTTCGAAGTTCTCTCTGGATAACCTCAAAGCTGCTATGAGCGGCTCTCATGAAACAAGCCAATTATATGCTTGTGGTGAGGAAGAAGCACAGTATCTTCCGAAAACAAAATGCTAAACAGGACTGTGTTTTCTTCAGCTCACTTTTCTTCAAGTTCCTAAATTCCATATTAGAGGGAGTTCTTCTGTTAGAAAAGAGAGTACAAGTGAGTTTAGGGGATCAGGATGAAAGACAGTAAAAGGTTCCTAGTTGGTGGACCCTGGAGAGTTATGAGAACTCCCTTGTGTACAGCCGCCTGGCATCTGACATGTTTGTTGGTGAGGTGTTGGGACTTCCGTAGTCCACCGATGTGAAGCCCTGCCCCTCACCTTAGAGCACTTTTTCCAGTGCAGGATTGTTACAGGGCCAGAGACTAAAGACCCAGAGTTGTTTTTAAGAGCAAGCCAACAATTTATAAGTGCTATTTTTAAAAAAAATCTCAGGAATTATTTTCAGACGGGGAACCCAAGTCTCAAAAATGATAAATCACTAGTTCAAGTTCACACTACCTAAAAGTGTTCAGATCAGGACTTGGGGCTTATGTTTATCCGATCCTAAANTATTCATTCTCCAATTCAATACTATTTGCCTTTTAAACAAATTTGTTTTAAATATACCAATAAACTTCTGGTTTAGTGATCATCTGGGAACTTTTGGATTTAAGAAATTATTGTCAATGAAGTGTGGCCTCTAAGTCTTGCCATCTTTTTCTGATCATAAAAATTATTTACTGAAACATGCAGCATTGTGATAAGTAATTTATAGTAGCCATCTACTCAGCACTATAATCATGTATGTGAGTGTGTGTCAATACATAGTTTTTTGTGTGTGCATGTTTGTGTGTGTCACATGCTCAGTCTCATATACCAGTAATGGATTAGATTAGAATATTAGCATTCGCAAGGCTGGAGAGATGGCTCATCAGTTAAGAACACCGGCTGTTCTTGCAGAGGACCCAGGTTGGATTCCCAGCACCCATATGGCAACTCACAGCTGTTTGTAATTCTAGTTCTAGGGACTCTGGATCCCTCTTCTGGCCTCTTCAGGCACCAAGCATGCACATGGTGAACAGACATATATGCAGGCAAAACACCCATACANATAAACTGTACATATATTTTTAAAGAATGTTAGCATTCTAGCCTTGGATTGTCTGTCTCTAAACCTACTCCTAAATCTTCAATTTCCTCTTTTCAGATGATTTGCTCTTGTTGCAGGATTCACAGTGAATTCAAAGCATGCGTTCACTTAAACTTATTCATTACTGCATTACTGGCATACACGTTAAATTCCACTGTAGTTCCTTCCTTC
>LZPO01107978.1:109104-129425 GCA_001675575.1 Neotoma lepida | reverse complement strand
GTAAATGTGTATATAACATAAAACCTTTCCTAGTAGATGCTTAGTAATATCAGAAACCAAATTCCTTGCTTGCATAGATATCTTTCTTTTCTTCAATCTGAAATNTTTTNGTGTTAATACCAAGTTAGCTTCAGGCTGTTCAGGATGGGTAGTTGCCACCTTCAAGAACTTTTCTAAGGGGCTGGAGAGATGGCTCAGCAATTAAGAACACTTGCTGCTCTTGCAGAGAACTCAGGTTCAGATCCCAGCACCTACACAGTGACTCATGACCATTGATGACTACAGTTCCAGGGACCCCTGTAGCCTTCTTCTGACTTCTCTGAACACCAGGAACAATATAACGCACATACATGTAGGCAGGCAGAACACTTAGGTATGTAAAATAAAATAAACAAAGGCAAAGAAAGATTTAAGCAAGCAAGCAAGGTGGGTCTGGTGGTGCACCCCTTTAATCCCAGGACTCAGGAAGCAGAGGCAGGCAGANTTCTATGATTTCCAGGCTAGCCTGATCTAGATAGCAAGTTCCATCCCAGGAGAGATAATGAGATCCTGTCTTAACAAGAACAGAAAAAGATACTTTCTGGTTGGTGGGGAAACAGCACCAACACAACAATACTCTGATTACATAAAGTAGTATGTTTTACAGCATACAGGCTAGACATATTGCTGAGCCAATCCCCTGTCTTTACTACTAAGATAGTTTCAGGGCAAGCTGCCTGGGCTCACGTCCCTACTGCTTCTTAAAGATGCAATATAAAAATCTTGGCCAGATACTTAATTTCATTAATCATCATTTTANGTTTGTCAGAGAGTATGCTTCCTGTAGGACTGTTCTGAGATGCCAAACTGAGATACCATCAAGGAGATCNGCTAGATTTTGCCCATTCATTGTTCTCTTACTCTGAAAAATAGCACATGTGGGGCCCGTTCAAGAACAGCCTGAGCTAACTTGGTATTAACACAAAAAGATTTCAGATTGAAGAAAAGAAAGATATCTATGCAAGCAAGGAATTTGGTTTCTGACATTACTAAGCATCTACTAGGAAAGGTTTTATGTTATATACACATTTATATATATATATGAACACTGAAAGAATAAACATATATAAATATATACACAATATACTTAATTTCACAGCAATCTTACTAGGAAACCATTATAATCCATTTTAATACGGAAAATCCAATTAAGAAGGTGACAAAATAAGAAAAGTATTGTATTTCTCATAAGCATTCATATCAGACTTCAAAGTTTGACCTATATGAGAACAAAATGAATGTTCTTTGCCTTGGTTTAAGCTANCTGACTGTAATTAAAATATTTAGGGAAGAAAAAAAGCTATCTTGCATCATTCAGGGAAGCAAATTGCCCACAGCACTTGCAAAGCACCAGGGACCCCTCCCCATGCTCTCCTGTATCCTCAGGTTAGTCTGAGTCTGATCACTCTCAGGAGGACCCATTATAATTCACAGTTGTCCCCATTCAGGACCGACTGGAGTCACTCTCTTCATGGACACAAAGCAACCCCTACATTCTTCCCTTTCCTCTGTTGTTACCTGCAGNTCATTTNGGGGAAATGTCAAATTGCACTAAGACGTTGGACACTGTAAAGATAGACATATTCAAATGCTACTCCAAAATGCCTCTCTGAGAATATAGCATCTTCATTGAATATATTGACTGTTTAATAGGATGGGAACTGTGAACACATAATTAAATGACTCCAAAAGAGTCCTGGGCTGTTGAAAGAAAACAGCCTGATTATTTGGGACCNATGTTACAGTTGTTATGNGTGACTCTGTCTCATTGTCTGTCTTGAGGAAATCATGTTTGTTTCTGTTTTTCTCTTAATACTCATCAACTTGACAGNTTCTTTCCATATGTGTTGTTTTTATCCTTAGAATTTTCTGTGAATAAATAAATACCTTCATTGTAACCAGTTAGTGTTTGCTGAACCCACCAAGGTAATTGGTTGCATGGCTGCTTAGTATTTTGTTCNCAAAGCTAATTAGACACTTGATATACCAAAGTCCCTAAAGAAGACAGTTTAAAAAACCACACTAGGGCCAAATGTAAATATNAGCAAGAATAGCTAACTATAAATAAACAAGCANTTATTCCCCAGGCATTGGCTTACAAAGTAAAAGTACGGAAATAACATAATAACTCTTTTGAAAAATAAACTGGGTGTAGTAGTTCACAACCATAAATTGAGTATTTGGATCAGGAGTTCTAGGCCAGCCTTTGCTACATAGCAAGTCTGAGGCCAGCCTGGGCTACAAGGAGACGTTGTCAACAAACACACACACATTTCACGTTTGTCAAACATGGATCACAATAAAGAAGGAACCTGAGCCCAGTGTAGTGATGCTGGCATTCTGGAAGTGCAGCCAGGAGGAGCTTGAGTTTGAGGGTAGCTTGACCGATAAGGAGCCCTTGAGCTTAAAAAGAGAGGTGGAGTGAGAAAAGGAGAGGGGAGAGAAAGGGAGGGAGACAGAGACAGAGAATTCTATGCCAGATTAGCTAAGAGAGAGAAAGAATTTGCTGCCAGCACCAAAGAGCAAAGCAGAAAAGGGGATGCCCACAAGACTCTGGTCACATTTGCAAATATCCGAGGGGAGAGCAGCCTTGTTCTGTAAGAGAATTCAGACAGACTAGAGGACAGAGTCTCGGGAAGGGACTTTGAAGCTGTCCCTTTCTCAGCTTCTCCAGAAAATCGAGTACATCTTGGTCAGCCATGTTTCTTTCCTAAAGCCTCTCACAGGTACTGACAAAAAGCAAGCCTTGTGCAGTGAACTGAATAAATCAAATAGGCTGTCCTGGAAGTGGCTGAAATAAACCTGAAAATATACACAGTTGGAGGAATCACTTGATTATATATAGAGACCCTCCTGAGACATTTGCAAATCTTCAGCATAATATCTGATCATATTTTACCACATATCTTATCCCCAAAATACAGCTCCAGTCTACCTATTTCCCTCCATCTGCTGCCATTATCCTTGGCCAAGACACCATCTTGAAGTGAACTAGATTATGACTTGTCTTCTAAAAGGTCTCCTGATTCTACTTTGCAGCCAGNATAATGGTTTAGTAGTGTGATTAGCTCAGTTATCTCTCCCACTTAAAATCTCTTAGTGGAAAGAAATAAGAGGGGGAAAAAAGACAGGAAAAGAGGGCTAGGGAACCAGCTCAATGGGAAAAACACTTACTATGCAATTGTGAGCCCTGGAGTTCAGATCCCCAGCACCCACACAAATCTCAGGCAGGAGCGGCACCCTGCCTGCAATTCTAGCACTCCAACACAGGAATGGGGGACCCTTAGGCCAAATTTGCTAGCTAGACCAACCAAATTGGCAAGCTCTAGGTACAAGAAAGAATATACTTCAAAATATAAGGTGAAGAGCTATCAAGAACCCCATTGATGCCAGGTTGTAGTAGCACATGCCTTTACTCCTAGCACTTGGGAGGCAGAGGCAGGACAGAGGCAGGAGGATCTCTATTAGTTCAAGGCCAGCCTGGTCTACAAAATGAGTTCCAGGACAACCAAGCCTATATGAAGAAATCCTGTCTCAAAAAATAAAAACAAGCAAACAAAAAGATTGAAACAGTTGGGAAGATAGACCCTGTTCATGGGTAGGAGGTCTCAGCATAGAGACCTTAGAAATGGAATCTATAGTTTAGAGCTCTACTAATAAGAATTCTAATTGAATCTTAATTTAGGATTAGTTAAACTGAGTTTCAAATTCATATAAAAATAAGTTAGGGTAGAAACAACTNTTATTAACAACTGTTTATTCAGGAACTGTTACATCCAGGGCTGGAAAGATGGCTCATCAGTTATGTCACTTGCTGCTCTTGCAGAAGACCCAACTTCAGTTCCCAGCGCTCATGTCAGGTGGCTTACAACTGTCTATAAGTCCAGTCCCAGAGGATCCAACACCCTCTTCTGGACTTTGAGAGTACCTGCACGAACAAAGTGCTCGTGCGTCCATATACTCATGTGCACCACACACATTACTACACAGACAGTAAGATTAAAAATTCAATCTCAGAAAAACGATAACGGTTGTATCTAAATCAGATTTTTCTGGAGAAAAGTTTAGCTTGAAGCTATACTTCATACTGGATAAGTAAAAGATATTTCCATTTTGTTTGTTTTTTTAATGTTAACAAAAAGAATTAGGCCAGCTAGAGAGGTGAACGTTNCAATCCTAGCACTCAGGGAGGAGTCATGAGGATCAGATCCTCAGCTGGAGGCCAAAGTGAGGGACGTAATGAGACCTTGTATAGAAAACCAAGGACTGGAGATTTGGTTCAGTGCCAGAGTACTTGCCTAGCACATGTAAACTTTGGGTTGCTCTCCAGCATTTCAGAAAAGAACAAAAGAGTTAGGAATTTTATCATCCAGAGTGAAAAAGAGGAAGAAATAAGTTATTCTTTGTAGATGATAAAGTCAAAAACAGAAAATTAAAAGAATCTACAGTGAATGGACTTAAAAAGTAAGCTTAAGAGAGTGATAGTGAGCTGGACATGGCGGCACACACCTTGATCCTAGCATTCAGGAGGCAGAGGCAGGTGGATCTCTGTGAGTTCAGAGCCAGTTCCAGGGCAGCCAGGCTCTCCCTTTAAGGGGAGGGGCACTAAGGCTAGGTAGCTCTTGAGTAGAGTACTTGCCTGGCATGTGTGAGGTCCCTAGGTTAAGTCCCTAGGACCACAAATTCTTTAAGAAATGAGGTTCCTAGGTAAAAGAATGAATATAAAAGTCATTTGTACTTCTATATACCAACAACAATTAGAGCCTACCCTGTGTGGTAATACATGCCTTTAAAAAACATAATTCTTTACTGATTCTTTGCAAATCTCACATCATGCACCTATCCCACTCACCTCCTAGTTCTTCCATATCTGTCCCTCACCCNTGCAGTATGCCCCCCCCCAGTTAATTAAGAACAAAACAAAGCAANCAAACAAACAAACAAACAAAAACCCACATTGCTCCTCCTCCTTTCCAACCCCTCTTTATTCATCCTAGTGGCATCAGGAGCTGCTGTGTGTAACACAGTGTACTCTTTTGTCCAATCACCCCACTCACAAAATGTTCATTGCAATGAGTCATTGATCTGGTTCAAAGCCTCTGATTTCTGGCACACCACCATGGATGGGCCCTCATGAACACACCTCTCAGATATCCTGTTGTTGCCTTGAGTCATGGATATCCTACAGTTATCAAGTTCTGCAGGATCAGTCCCTTCTCGAGCTCAAGCAGGTCATACAAATGGGCCAACTGTTAAAGTGGGCCAACCCAAGGCTTAGGATTCAGGTCTGAGTGGTAGCTGAGCTGGTCAGTCTGGGCCACTGGGACTATCCCTCAGGTGAGGGGCACAGCCAGCTCTCCTAGGCTCATGCCATCAGGGTCAGCTCACCCACACCTGTAATCCCAGCACTCAAGAGGCAGAGGCTATCTGATCTCTGTCAGATCAAGGCTAGCCTGGTCCTACATGTCAAGTTCCAGGACAGGCAAGCAGATGTTACATAGTGAGACGAGACNTGTCTTAAAAGAAGGAAGGAAGCAGGGAAGGAAAGGAGATAGGTAGGGAGGAAAGGAAGGAAAAAGGAAGGATAGCACCAGAAGTTTCAAACATAAACTTTTTTTAAGAGAGAAATTTAAGAAAAAATCAAATACAGGAAAGGTCTATAGCATATCTCTGAGCAGAAGACTCAATTATCTTAGAATTGTCAGTTCACCCAAACTTATCTATAGGTTCAGTGTAATTCAAGTCCAAATCAGAAAATGTTGCTTTGTGTAGGAGACTTTATAAACTGGTTTTAAAACTTACAGAGATATAGAGAGGAATAGGAGTAGTGAAGACACTTAAGAAAGAAGGAAGTAGGCTGCTCTAGCAGATATTGTGATTTCCTANAGAGCACATTGATTAAATCAGTCTGGTCATAGCACAAGAACAAAGTGGAGGAGTGGATGAGAAACTAATGTGCCCAGAGATGAGCTGCTGGTCTATACCAAATATGGTGCTCTGGAACAGTAGGTTTTCAATCAATGGTACATGAACATTAATTTTTACATGCTAAAAAAGAAAGACAA
The DNA here is from genome assembly GCA_001675575.1 of Neotoma lepida. NCBI lineage: Eukaryota > Metazoa > Chordata > Mammalia > Rodentia > Cricetidae > Neotoma > Neotoma lepida. The sequence continues at coordinate 123,321 of LZPO01107978.1, read as the reverse complement.
TATAAAATTCAATTATATTACATTTGTAAATATAAAAGGTGAAATGATACGTTTTAAGATATTCCAGATGGGAATATCCACAGTGAAACAGGTGAAAAGTTCCCAAGCCTGACCCAGAAAAAACAAAGCCCTAAAAAAGACTCAGGAATCTGAACACACACACACACACACACACACACACACACACACACACACACACGCGCGCGCACGCAAAACCTCTACTCATCTACAGCAAGCAATAAAATGGAAGAAGCAACCCAGAGAGTGGAATTAGATATATGTGGAACACATATAGTCTGCTAAGACTCCTACCTCAGATACAGAAAAAACAGCCACAAGTCAATGAGAAAGCAGAAAAATTCAGTTTTACAAATGGGCAAAAGTCTTGGATAGGCACCTTACAAAAGAGGATATTGAAATGGCCAATGAGCAGAGGCCTCTGGGAAATCCTAAGACCACAAGGAGACTTCACTGCACACTCATTCAAATGGCAGTGCAGAAAAATGAAAAGAAGGAAGGACCCCAGGAATGGAGACACACATGGAAATCTGAGCACTCACTTAGGAGGTTTGGACTTTTAACAATACTTTGAGCTGGCCAGGCTTGTTGGCACATGCCTTTAATCCCAGCACTCAGGANGCAAAGCAGGTGGATTTCTGTGGGTTTAAGGCTAGCTTGGTCTACAAAGCAAGCTGTAGGCCAGCCAAGGCTACACAATGAGAACCTGTGCCAANAAAGAAAGAAAGGAAAAGGGGGAGGGGGGAGAGGGAGATCGCACTCTTGAGAATGACAGCTGGCTGCATCCCCCAAAAGGCTCATGACCCCTTCAAAGNTCGTGTATATAGTTCTTGCCTTCTCTGGAAGAAAGTTCTCAGGTGTTCTGCTTNGTACATGTAGCTGAGGTGGGGACAGGAAGTCAGTGTTGAAGTCAGCCTGGGATATATAGGGTGACCCTGTTCCAAACAAACAAAAACAATGAGGAGAAANGAAGAAGAGAGAATTTCACCCTGGTGAAGATGTAGAGTCCCAGTTATGACAGGCTGCTAATGAGAATGTAAATCAGTACAGCCAACCGAGAAACTGCATAAACCAGTGTAGTGGTGTGTGCCCATAATCCTAGCACTCAGGACGTGGAGTCAGGAGGTCACAAGTTCAAGGTCATCCCCAGATTNTATACTAAATTAGAGGTCAGCCTGGACCACATAAGCCCTGTCTTTAAGGAAAAATAAAGTAAATAAAGCAAGAAAAATAGAAGAAAAATTAAAAATGTCTGGACACATACATCAAGAGACAGGCATAGTGGATTCTGGAAGTGTAAAATGTAATGTGGAAGTTCCTCAGCTTCCATTCTTAATGCCTGTTTTCTTGTTTTTTTTTGTTTGTTTTCTGAGACAGGTCTCACTATGCAGTCCTGGCTGTCCAGGAACTCACTCTATAGACCAGGCAGACCTCGAGCTCATAGAGGCACTGCCTCTGCCTCCCAGTGCTGAGATTAAAGGTGTGTGCCACAATGCCCACTCTGGCTTCTTATTATAACTGTATAGCAGCTCATTAATTGGTATAGACTTTAGATCTGTGTGATGTTTGTAAAATTTCCGAGTTTTTTCATTATGAAGTTTATAAAGTCCAATTACGTCACCATTCAGCATTTTTCACAAGTGAGAAAACCTAGACAACCAACATTCACAACAAAATAACTATTAGCATATTTTTATAACAGAATTCTATACAATGAAGAATAAGCAGCATATGCTAACAACATCAGATTTAAAATAATAATATATAATATATTATATATTATTATATAATATATAATAATAAAATAATATATGTATTACTTCACTGTTACAGTGTACAGATAAGCAAAGACTGAACTATAGGGATTCACTTCTCTCTATATATATGCGTGTATGTTGCCCTGAATGGCCTGGAATTCTCTACAAAGACCAGGCTGTCCTCAAATTCACAGTGATCTGCCTGCCTCTGTCTTCCAAGTGCTTGGTCACTTCCATATTGTAAAACAATAAAGAAAAGCAAGAAGTAATTACAAAATTCAATATGGTAGTTACTATTTTTAAAAAATTTATTTTTACAATTATGTGTTTTTGTGTATGTCTGTGTGGATATATGCACATGTAAGTGGAAGAGCTTTTAGAGGCTAGAAGGGAAAATAGGATCCCTTGGAGATGGAGTTACTGGCAGTTGTGCGCTACCTGATGTGGGTGTTGGGAACTAAGCTTGGGTGTTGTTTGATGCAACATAAGCAAAAATAATATACCTTAAAATAATATCCTACCACACCTGGGTCTCTGGAAGAANAGAACCCATTCTTAAACCTCTCAACCATCTCCCCAGCCCACCATTTCTGCTTTTCATGTGGTTCTGAGGTAGAACTCAAGGAGTTCTNTAAGCTAACCAGGAGCCACACTCCCACCCTGATAGGTGAAGGAGTCAGGGTGACAAGGCAGAATTCTGTTTCTTGATCTTGGTGGTAGTTATCAGCACTTTTACTATGTGATCATTCACTGAATTATAGATTTCTGGGTTTGGGACTTTTCTGTGCACATATTCTATTTTTCAATCTGATGAAAGGGTTAAGTAAGGTGTGGAAAGGCACAACTATGACTGAGGCAGGATAATTATAAGTTTGAGGCAACTCAGAGTTACATAGAGTTAATGGCTAGCCTGGGCTACAGGGAGAGAGAGAAGAAGGAAGGGAATGAGGTAAGAAGGAAGGAAAAGAAGGATATTGAGAAAAGTATTCTCTGTACAGTGAAGACAAAGGAGGTACAGGGTCAACACTGGTACAAATGCAGTGCATGTTGGCATTGTGGCATTTCTCAACCTTTCTGTAAGTCTGAACATTTAGTTTTACTTTTTAGTTAACAAATTATAGAGAAGGAAGGTCTTACTATGTAGAGCTGGCTACCCTAGAACTTGACATATAGACCAGGCTGGCTTTGAACTCATGGAAGTCTGTCTGTCTCTGCCTCCTGAATGAACTGTTCTGAACTGACTTGTCCTGAAGCCACTTCCCACTTCAAATCCTGTTCCCTCAGGCTAACCCTTTGACACTGCTGTGCACACTTTAAGTCACCAGTTCCTGTTCTCCACCCCTTTCCTGGACTGCCCCTACCAAGGTTTACAGCAACAAAACTGGTTTCTTTAGTCTCCAGTGACATCACATGAGGAACTCAAATCCCAGTCTTCGGCTTACTTATTATTTGTGACATTTTGCTTTGCTCATCTCTCTTCCCTAATACTTTTTCCAGCAAGCAGGTCATGTGCTTAGGGTCTGTGGGTGTAGCTCAGTAGCAGAGACCTGGGCCAGCATGCACAAGGCCCTGAGTTTGATTTCCATCACTGCCTCAGGGTATATGCTTGACTGTTGTCTTACATCCAGATTCTTCTCTCTGGCCCTGTTCTTGACCTCTTCGTGCTGGAGTGGTGGCTGGAAGTTCTGTTCCCAAGCCTGTACATGAGTAAATCAAAATACTTAAATGTATTTTTTTTCCCAGTAAGGCTTTATCTGGCTACGTTTTTTTTCTTAAATTTTTAAAAATTATTTTAAATTATGTATATGTGTATGTGTATGGTATGTTTATGCCTGAAGGCCAGAAACATCAGATCTGCCAGAGCTGGAGTTAAAAGCACTTGTGAACCACATGACATGGATGCTGAGAACTAAACTTGGGTCCTCNGTAAGAACAGTANGTACTCTTAACTGCTGAGCCATCCCTTCAGCCCCTGACCACTCTTACATTATCCTATGCTTTCTTAATTAGTTTTGTTTGTTTTTAACATTGTNATGGCTATTCTTGGTTGTCAACTTGACTACATCTGGAATTAACTAAAACCAAGCAGCTGCATACACCTGTGAGGAATTTTTATTTATTGAATAATTTGAAGTGGGAAGAATCACCCTAAATTCAGATCTTTTGAGTAAGAAGATCCATCTTAAATCTGGGCCATACCTTCTGGTGACAGCTTATATAAAGGACATGGAAGAAGGAAGCTTTTGCTTTTTGCATGCTTGCTCTCGATGGCACGTTAATTCCTTCACTATCATTAAAGCCTACTTCTTCAGGATTCTTATGTGTACTAAAGACCAGCTGACCAGCTGAGACATCCAGCCTCATGGACTGAACAACTATTGGATTATTGGACTTGTTGATAGACAGCCATCATTGTAATAGCTGAACCACAGCCTATATAAGCCATTCTAATAAATCCTGTGTGTGTGTGTGTGTGTGTGTGTGTGTGTGTGTATTCTATCAGTTCTGTTCCTCTAGAGAACCCTAATACAAACATTATTTTAAAATACTCTCTATTTTACATTTTCGTTTGTTGCCTATTACTCTCTCTAAAATATATCATTTTTGTTCGTTTTATGAAACAGGGTCTCTCTACATAGCTCTGGCTGGCCTGGAACTTGCTATGTAGACCAGGTTAGTCTAGAAAATACAGAGATCTGCCTGCCTCTGCCTCCCAAGTGTGGGATCAAAGATGTGCACCACCACACCTGTCCCTAGAATATAACTTTCAAAAAGGAGGCATTTGTATGTCACTGCTGCATGGCCAGTATTTAGAATAGCACCTGCACACATGAAGCATTCGATCCATGTTTGTTGAGTGACTGACGACTTGTAGCGTAAAGTCAGCAGTCCATGCTCAGGTTGTCTTCTTTAGCCTCTCTGCTCTCATTTCATCCTCCTTTCAATTCTCTGATCATAGCAAGCTCTTCTCCAGCTCACAGGTTTAGAAGCTTTGTGTGAGGGCTCGGGTGTAGGGGCTCTGGCTTAGGGATTTGAAGTTGCTTTTGGATCTGCGGAGAAAGTTTTTTTTTAGGACTCTTTCTATAAATGATTCATTCTTGGCCGGGCCTGGTGGTGCTCGACTTGAATCTCAGTACTCAGGAGGCAGAGACAAGATGATCTCTGAGTTTGAGGCCAGCCTGATCTACAGCCAGGACTACATGGAGAAATCTTGTTTTGAAAAACCAGTAGTAATAATAATAATAAATAAATGACTCATTCTTATCCTTCAGGTTCAATCTAAATGTTTCCAAGGAAAGGTCCACTCTGACCACACTGCTCTATATTTGCCTCTCTGGCTCTCCTTAGTTATTTATTCTCTTTTGCTTTATTTTATTTATTTATTTATTTTTTTGAGGGAGGGTCTCATTCTGTAGCCCAGGCAGGTCTTGAACTTATGATCCTGCTCCTCAGCCTCTCAAGTGCTAGGATTATACGGTTGTGCCACCATACCCAGCCTAATTACTCTTCTACATATTTTCCTCTTTATTTCTATCATAGCATTTCTCAAGAACTTCCTATTTGCTATGTGTATTTGTCTGTCTACCTTCAGAAAATGTAAGCTTCACGAGGGAAGGTTTAGTGTGTCTTTCTTGCTTACAAACCCTTAGGATCTAGCACAGGCCTGGCACATACTGGCTGCTTAATGAACGTCTATTGGATGGACAGTGGGGAACAGATAGCTCAGTTGGTGAAGTGCTTGCCTGCTAAATATAAGCACCTGAGTCTGATCTCCAGGACCCACATGAAAAGAAAGCCAGCCATAGTGGTGTGTGCTTCTAATCCCAGCACTAGGGAAAAGACAGGCAGGTCTGTGAGGGCTCACTGGTTACCAGGAGGGCAGTGAGAGGCTTGTCTCAGAAAGGTGGACCTTAGGCTGCTTTCCGGCCCCCATGTGCACTATACATATGTGCATGTGTTCTCTCTGACACACACACATGCACACATACACACAGAGAGTCTGTTGCATTGGGAACAGATANAGGGACAAGCAACTAAAGAAAACAACTTTGTCAGTCTCTAAGGCAAGATGTGTGATTACGAATGAAGAGCCAGAGCCACTACTACCAGCAAGAGGACAATGGACATTTGTCTTGATACATTAAGATCCAAGAATGAGATCTCAAGCCGGGCGGTGGTGGTGCATGCCTTTAATCCCAGCACTTGGGAGGCACAGGCAGGCAGATTTCTGTGAGTTCCAGGCCAGCCTGGCTACCGAGTGAGTTCAGGAAAGGCGCCAAAGCTACACAGAGAAACCTTGTCTCAGGGGAAAAAAATGAAATCTCAATATTCCTTACAAGATTTTTTTCCCCTTGTGTAGTCTGGCCATATCTTGAGGGAAAAGAGCACACATAGCATAGTCCACCTGCACCAAATGGGCTCCCTTTGATGAACTAGTTATGAGTGGCTTGAAATGTGTAGTTATAGACCATTAAAAGTGACTGACCTTTGAGACCAAGTAAATAGTACTTGAAATAATGATAGCTGTATGGGAAGAGGGGCGGGAAGGTGGCTTCTGGGTACACTATGTGTTTCTTCAACTTATCTATTATTATTATTACTATTACTCTATGTATGAAATTAAATTGTAGCCAGACAGTGGTGGCATGCACCTTTTAATCCCAGCACTCAGGAGACAGAGGCAGGTGGATCTCTAAGTTTGAGGCCAGCCTGGTCTACAGAGAAAGTTCTAGGACAGCCAGGGCTACATAGAGAAAACCTATCTTGGAAAAAAAAGTAAATTTTATTATTAGAGTTAGACCATACTTAAAGGGGGTGGGGGAGAGAAGCCATAAAAGAGAAAGACGTAACCTGGATTAAAGTTATAGAGTTGAAGGCCACAGCACTTTCTCGGGAGGAAGAACCACTAAGGGCCTGAAACTCTACTTAAAGCACCCTAGTGAATCTCATAATAGCTGTGCATGAGAAATATGATATGAAATATGGCATGATCAAAACTGACTGCTCTCCTCACCTGGTTTTGATTCCAAGCACCCATGTGGTAGCTTAACACTGTCTGTAACTCCAGCTCCAGGATCTATCACCCTCTTCTGACCTCCTCAGACATCAGGCACACACAGTACACATACATACATGCAGGCAAACCAACCACACACATGAAATAAAATAAAAACATTTAATGATAGTATAAACAAAGGAGATAATGTAGACAATGTGGCTCTTCTTGTGAGTCACATAGTATGAACCAAAATGCCTGGGGGGTGGTCTTTNTGCTCTCAAAAGTTCTGCAGGGATAGGATATCATTGAAAGAATACCACAAGAGCCCCAGGAAAGGGGGAGGGCGTGATAAGTCTGCCCACACCTGGGGATACTTTGCTTGTATTGCCTGCAGGATTATCTTTTGGTGATNTAATCTATCAANAGCAATGCCTAGCATTTATTGAGCACATACTAGGCACTGTGCTGAAGCCTTTCCATGTTTTATTCATTTAGTCTTCCAAGATGAGAGAAAAGTGCATTATTTCAGTTTCACAGGTAAAGGAGGAGTGATTTTGTTTGTCTGAAATAACTGCCAATTTCTGAGACAAATACTGTAAAACCCATTTTATGTCTTTTTGCCTTCCCTTCTTAAGATGTGAAAATACAATCCCTAAAGAAACTCAATTATTTGGGAATAGAAAGTTTGCACAGCTCTCCCATGCTCACAAGGTCACAAGACATTGTACTTGGCCTAATGGCTACAGTAGAACAGGGTCAATTTCATAAAACACATTAAAACAATTTTCTTGAGACAGGGTTTCTCTATGTAACTCTAGCTGTCCTGGAACCCACCCTATAGAGCAGGCTGGACTAGAACTCAGAGGTCCGCCTACCTCTGCCTCCTGAGTNCTGTAATTAAAGGCGTGCATCACCACCTCCTAGCCCNAAAATTAGTTTTTAAAATGATGTGCCTTGTGTGAGTTTGTGCATGTGAGTGCAGTGCCTCTGGGTGCCCTGCAGCTGGAGTTCCAGGCAGGTGTAAGCTGTCTGATGTGAGTGCTGAGACCTGAACTCAGGTCCTTTGCAAAGCAATAAGCACTCTTAACTGCTGAGCTGTCTCTCTCCAGCTGTCTGAAACGTGTTTTTAAGGGGGAGAATGCACTGACTTTGCTGTTAAAAACATAAAAAGCCTATCTTTGGTTCCTGCTCCACAGATGACTAGGTATTTATCTGCCATTAGCCTTAAAGAACCCAGCATCTTCAAGTATGTAATGGTGATAATACAAACTCTTCCTCGATGAGGCTGTGCTAAGGATCAAATAGAAATCTGGGTAGAAAGAACCTGTCTCCAAATGCTATTTTTCTGTTCGCGAAGCTCTCAGCTGCCTGATATAATAAACAACTCCTCCACCTGACTTCACACAAGAGGTAACGCCTGTGAGCTACACAGGCCTGTAGTCCCAACAATTAGAGACAGAACATTTGAGTCTACGTCCAGGTGGGTCACACAGTAACTGTCTGGAAAAACAAAACAAAACAAAACAAAAAACCTCACACCACACTCCAGACTGGGCTGGAGGTTAGGAGAGGAGGGGGCTTACACCCAAGGACTCTGCTGAGTCCCATCACAGAAGGAAGTGTGAGCATGGAGAACAGGGACTGGTTCATGCATGGGCCAGTTCTGTTGATCCCTTCTGCTTGCACACTAATGAACAGAATCAGCAATGTGGCTGGCCTGCCTACAGGAGAAGCCAGGTAAGCAGCCCTTCTGTGTGGTTAGGAGGAAAGGGAAGTTTTGACTAACAACTTAGCCTCTGCCCACTAGTATTACAACCACAGAAGATTTGGTTGGCTGCCACCCAGTCTCATCAATGAGGAGAGGCCGAGTGCAGAGAAAGCGCTTTATTAGCAACAAGGCTGCATGGTGGAGAGGGCAGACTCTCGTTCCAACAACCAGCCTTACCTCCAGGGAGAATTTTTTTTTTATGACTTTCCAAGGGAAGATGTGTGTGTTCCAGACAGGTGGGCGCCTTAGTTCTCCAGGGTTTTAAGAAGGAGCTGCTTCTGGGCTATGGGCTGTGTACTTCTTATCTACTTCACAGAAGGTGGGGAGAGGTGCTCTCCACTGGATCTAAAGAAGGCAGAAATAAATGATCAAAGTTTCTGCGCTCATTAAAGTGACTTGTCTTTGGCTTTTGTTGCGGTCAGATTTCTAGCAAGTGCCCTTCCAGGTGTGACCTTGTCCTATAACTTGAGACTAAGGCATGCTCAGGAAAAGTTATGTATTCCTAGTAACTTCAGTGTACAGTTAATCTATAAAAGATAGACTTCAGTGAGCAGCTACTCCTTATGAGATAGGGTAAGCAGGAGATNGGAGCAACACCTGAGTGGAGGGGGTGATGTGCACCTGCAGTATATTAAAGATTAAATGGACACTTGAAAGAGTTTAGCTCACCATCTTTGCACTTGGAACAAGGGTTCGATTTTATCATGCTACACTCCTCAGTGAGCTAGTTATAATACCAGTTATTTTCACTTCAGACACAAAAAAACATGTTCCAAGAGGTTATTTTCCCAAAGCTGCATGGCTAGTCAATAGCAGAATGGGCATTANGGATATATATTTTTTGAAGTACTTGACAAGTACAGGNTTTGCTTTTATAGGATAGTCACAATTTTTTTGATTTCCTAATAAATCCTAATAAATTTCCTAATAAATCATACTATAATACCCTTATCATTTGCCACCAATAAAAGAATCTGGACCGATTACTGTTAAAGGTGTTATTCCTACTATATAGCTGCAGATCCTGAGGTTTAAACCACCGCTGAGACCGCTGAGACAAGCCAGTGAGGTATGGTAAGAATTGTAACTTCCACTTACATCTTTTATTTAAGTAAAAACAAATGAGCTTCTGTTCACTTGCATTGAGGTTGCATCCTCTGTAGCAGCTTTGCTTTTCTGCTCTTTGCAGTGCTGAGCAGTTGACCCTAGAGGCGCACACATGCCAAGCAGGCACTCTGCCACCGAGCTACATTACCAGTGTGTTTTAATTTTTTTTAAGCTGGGTGACGGTGGCCCACACCTTTAATCCCAGCACTTGGGAGGCAGAGGCAGGCGGATCTCTGTGAGTTCAAGGCCAGCCTGGGCTACCGAGTGAGTTCCAGGAAAGGCGCAAAACTACACAGAGAAACCCTGTCTCGAAAAAAACAAAAAAAAATTTTTTTAAAAATGGTCCTGCAAAGTTGCCCAGATTGGTCTGGAACTTTCTAGCCTTCTGCCTCAGCCTCCTAAATAGTTGGGATTACAAACCTGCTTGATCATCTCACTGGAATTCTCTTTTGATCCTTATATTTGATGTGCAATGTAAATGGACGTTTTGGACCAGTGAGATGGCTCATCTGATAATGGTCCTTGANAGAGAGGTTAAAAATTGTAAGTGGAGTTTTTTCCTTCGTTAGCATTTAGTGATAGATCTCAATCTAGTAAGAGATTTAGACATAAAAAAACTAGTTCTTACCAAATTAAATCTCATAAAATTAATAATCATTTTTAAATGATTGCTTCCCTCAAAAACCTATATAAATTGAAGATGGTATGTAGAACAAAATATAGCAGAACTGAGAATTTATTTTTTTTTAATGTGCATGTGTCTCTGTGTGGTTGTCCAGAGGCCAGAACAAGGTATCAGATTTCCAGGAGCTAGAGTTACAGTTGTGACCTGCCCAACATGGGAGCTAGGAACCCAAAGCGCGTCCTTTAGAAGAGCAACAAGCACTGTTAGCCCTGAAGCATTTCTCCATCCCTATTTGTCTTTTGGTTTTGTTTTTTTGTTTGTTTGTTTGTTTGTTTTTGAGACAGGGTTTCTCTGCGTAGCTCTGGCTGTCCTGGAACTTGCTCTGTAGACCAGGCTGGCCTTGAACTCACAGAGATCTACCTGCTTCTGCCTCCCATGTGCTGGGATTAAAGGCATGTGCCCCTACCATCTGGCATATTTTTTCCCCTATATGTCAGTTTTGAGACAGGTTGTTATGTTGTCTTAGCTGATCTGGTATGATGTATCCCAGGCTGGCCTTGAACTCACAGTGGGTATCCTCTCATAGGGTGCATTTGGGCGCAGGTGTGAGTGCCATTCACCATTTTGCAGGGGTATCTTTCAGTGGCCTGGGACTTATCAAATAGACAAAGCTGGCTGGCTATCTCTGTTTCCCTAGCACTGTGTGTCACATCTATGCACAGCTCCTAGGGATTGGCCCTGACAGGCGGTGGGTGAGGAAATGAAGAGACAGACAGGTGGACACATGGACAGAAAGCTGGGATCAGGTTGACTGGGATCTCAGATGGAGAAAGTTTATTGTATAGAGTTGAGCAGAGAGGAAGGGTTGTTGCATGCAGCTAAACAGAAGTCAGGGTTGTGGTATCCATCTGGATCAAGAGGACCAGTGTAGCTAATTTTGGTGGGGGCAGTCTCTGTGCGAAAGTGGTCTTCAGGCTGTAAATATCCAAGAATGAGGGTGGGGACAAGAAGGCCACACTATCAACATCCACACATTGAGCAGAGGAAGGCTTTGCCATTTCTCTCTGAGCCTGAGGCTATGGGGTCCTTGACATGGTGGTGCCTATGTCAACGATACATTTACTCAGGACTTCCTCTGCTCCCTACAAATGTGTCTGACTTTTTAACATGGTTTCTGCTCATTGAAACTCAGGTCCTCATGCTTGCATAGCAATCACTTTATCAGCTAAGCTATCTCCTTTGCCCAGTGTAAGTATATATTTTTCCTTGAAATAAAATAATTTCAATTTTATTCTATTCATTTAATTTTTGTCTGCATTTCATAACATATTACCTACAATAGTTTCTATAACTTGAAATGTATCTTACATATATTGTGGGTGTATGTTAAAATTAATTTGAGATTATTGACTCCGATAAAGACTTTCTACCTTTCACCTGAGCATTCTAGTCTGTGAACACAGTAGGACTCAGTACCTAGTAACCATGCATTAAGAGTCGGTCGATATACCAGTATCAGGTTGAGTTCTTAAGCCCAAGAAATTACAGGTGAATCTGATGCAGACTCATGATGTATATATTACTCCCACCATAAACTGATCTCCTTGGAGACAGTTTCTTGGTCTGGAATTATAAAATTTGCTGCAATTATCATAATGCTGGATTTAAAATGTTGCTGTGAGAAATCCTAGAATCCTAGAAATCCTAGGCCTCCCTCTGATCTTTTCCTTTTACTGTGACGGAAAACTGGGAAGAACTCCCTGACTTCTTCTCCCAGCAAAATCCCCCATGGGCAGACCAGTGAGATGGTCCTGCAGGTAAAGGTACTTGACAACCTGAGTTTGACTACTGGGCCCCACGTAGTGGAAGAACAGAGTTAATTCCTGTAAGTCTTCTGACTTCCACATATGTGCAATGGAATACTCCTCCCCCCAACTAAAAAACGAAACAAAAACCAAACAAAAAACCAAACCACCACCACCACCACCAAAACCCAAAACAAATGTAATTTTGTTTTTTTGATTTTTCGAGACAGGGTTTCTCTGTGTAGCTTTGGCGCCTTTCCTGGAACTCACTCGGTAGCCCAGGCTGGCCTCGAACTCACAGCGATCCACCTGCCTCTGCCTCCNGAGTGCTGGGATTAAAGGCGTGCGCCACCACCGCCCGGCTTACAAATGTAATTTTTTTTAACCACATAGTGGTCCACCTAAAGTCCTACTGTAAACACTGACTGATTCCTGTGCTGAGATCCCCATCATTCTACCTCTAGGGTTCACTTTTTCTGTTCTGCGTTCTGAAGAGCACAGTATAACAGTGACTCGAAGGCAGCTACTTGGNTNTGTCTAAGTAACATGCTCTGGTGGAGATGAAGCCTACTTAATTCATAGGCTCTATAGTGCAGACTCTGATGTTAGCTGTGTTCCTAAACCTCTCCTACGCTACCATGTTACCTGCAAAGTGGAAAAACACTCCCTTGGGCCGTTGCAAACACTAAATGAGATAACAGACCTTGAANAAATATGTAGTTCATTTTTAGGTGCTCAGTAGAGGTTATTTTCTTCATTCTCCAACCTAAAACACTAAATCCCTTTTTGGATGTTTGCTGAGTAAAAGAATGATGATTTACTTTTTAAAGCTTTGAGATTCTCTTGCCAAGTATGACTTTTCATTGACTAAAGACTGTTTACTATGTCAGGTGCTGTAGTAAGTACTTCCCACTCACTTTTCTTTAATACTCACAAAACCATATGAAGGACTGACAAAACTTCTATTTCAGCCAGGCAGGTGGTACATACCCATAATCTTAGCACAGACACAGGAAGGTTACTCCAAGTTTAAGGCCAGCTTGTTCCACACAGTGCATTCATGCCAGCCAGCTATATAGCAAGATCCTGCCCCAATAAAGAAACAAAAATTTAAATATCATACATAAGAAAACCAAGTCCTAGTAATTTCTCTACAGTTTGTGCTGAAGACACTTGGAACCCAGGACTTTTTGACTCTGGGACTCACTAACTTGTTGCCTGTGTAACATTAAAGGTTTAAGTGGCCAACTTTCAGCCATGCTTAGAGCTAGCCCTGTGGTTTTTTATTGACCAACCCCAAATAAGCCATATACATTTGAATTCAGAGCAAACACTGCCTAGGGCTTTTGCACCAAGAGACTCTAGCATAACCTCCCCCACAAGGCTGTGCTCTCTGGAAAGCAATGTGTACAGCAGTGCCAGGAATCAGATCCTTTGAAGTATACAGCCATGAAATCAACCTGCCCAGGCACTGGCCCATCTGCCAGCTCTGAGTCAGCTGGCAGGCAATAGGGCCAGAGGCTCAGATGTAATCAGTTCCTAAACAGGTCTGACTACACCACCTCTGCCTTCCTTAGCCTNCCATATCCTTCCAACCTGATCTTACCACAAAAATCCTCCTGAGAGGGAAGGCGCCATGTCTTCCAGAGCACAGTGATTCCCTTGAATGTTTTCCTGACTACCAGAATTGACAGCCACACTTACTTTACAAATGATGACTGATGGCAATGCTGGAGGTTTTGAGGAGGATACTAAAATGTATCATAGATTCTGGAGTCAAATCAGCCAGGGCTCATAGTCTCAGCTTTGCAATACTGTTTAGTAAACTGTCTAACAGCTTTACATTTTGGTTTTCTTATTAACAAGTTAGGGGTCAGGAGCCCTCTCCAGAGACATATGGAAAGAGATGCAGAGAGATCCACAACTGGGTGCCAACCCGAGCCCCAGGAGTCCAGTTGTGAGAGAGGAAAAATTGTATGAGCAAGGGACACGGAGAACATGACTGGAAAATGTACTGAAATGGCCAGCCAAACTAGTGGAAACGCATGAACTGTGGATCAATAGCAGTGGAGTCCCCATGGTGCTGGACTGGGCTCTCTGGATACTCGAGACAGTGGTTTAGCGTGAACTGTTTAGGG
>LZPO01107978.1:85679-99416 GCA_001675575.1 Neotoma lepida | reverse complement strand
AAAAAAAACTTAATGTAAACAAATTACAGTATTAGCAGTAATCATGACTATCCCACTTTAAGTGACAATTCCTTATAATACTGCTTCAGGTAGCTTGAAATATGTCTGCTGGACATGGGCTGAGGCATTGCTAAGTATCACGGAGTTAATAAAGCATTTATTTCTCTGTGAAGATTTTCATACTTTTGATTACTTTCTTCCTAATTCAATGCATTGTACTTTATGTATTTAAACAAGTTTGGTTTTGAAGAGATCTAGAGACTGCAGCAGACCGAATTAGAAGCTAGGCCTACAATCAAGAATTCTCAAAGTTCAAATCTAGTGTGGGCTATTCAGTCAGACTGACTCAAAATAAAAAGTACAAAGAGTGCTATCCATATAGCTCAGTGGCAGTACTTGTTTAAACACACAAAGCCATAGGGCCAATACAAGTGTTTGGGAGGGAAAGGGGAAAAACTCAAGTGGGAAGTCTGACTTTGGTGTCAAATTATTACACTGTTTTCTGTTGAGACAAAAGCTCATCATATAGCTGTTTGCTGGGATTGAATTCAGATCTGACTGCCTCTGCCTCCCTATTACTGGGCTTAGTATTGTGCTAGATACATTTTTAAAGGACTGATTCAAACTTCATTCCTCTAAATTGCCATATAGTCAATACAGAAATGAAGAGTCTAGACACTCACACAATTTTATTTTCACTTAGGACTAGTCTAGACACTCACACAATTTTATTTTCACTTAGGACTTTGGAGTACCTATATACTGCAATTCTTTATGCAGGCCATCACACCTGCACAACTTTAGATACCTGCACAGCATTTCCCCAAATGGGTACACTTATTATATTACTCAGATGCACTTCNTATTTCAATCTGTAATGAACACTTTTAGTTAACTGTAAATTACATAGGGTACCACTAAATGAAGTACTGATTGCAGTTAAAACCAAAGGAACATGACAATCAATCTTGATGCTTAAAAAGTATTAAGTAAATCTTAGTATTTAGGAAATTCTAGTGCAAAAGTTATTTTTGCCTGTTTGTGTCCTAAGCACTACACAATACTGTCCTCTGAATATTAAGCATTTTCATGTATTTCCTTAATTCTTTGGAAAACTCAGTGAAGTAGGCATATAATTTTTGTAGGAGTAAAAGCCAACATCATATGAAACTGAGACTCATCTTTCTATTGCTAACGCNCACACTAAATGAGACCAACTTTCTGCTGATAANTGATTATAGGTATAAACTTACCCACCATGATGTACAGTAGTAGAAATGGTTTGACAAACTTCAGTTNGACCTCAGAAAGCATACACATTTTCGTATCTACAGCGTTACCAGAGGAATTATTTCCCACCTGTCAAACGCTTTTTAAGCCATTTCTAACAGAGCTCTGAAGTATTTTCTAAAAAAATTACTTCCCTCAGGACAGGCACCAAAAACTCATTTCTATGCCAGAGTTGGTGGTGCATGCCTTTAGCCCCAGAACGAGGGAGGCAGAGGCAAGAGGATTTCTGAGTTCAAGACCAGGCTGATCTACATAGTGAGTTCTAAGACAGCCAGCGATGTAGAAAGACCCTGTCTCAAAACAAAAGAACTTCTTTCTACTTAGGTTATTTGAAATTTATCCTAGACCACTGTACAGATATTAGTTACCCCAATTAGCTTAGCAGAGAATATGGTGCCAAGATGGATTTCTGAGTTTTGAGGCTAGCCTGGTTTATGAACAGTTCCACNACAGCCAGAGCTACAGAGATTCTGTCTCTAAAAAATGAAAGGGGTGGTGGTGGGTGCCAAGTGGCTCTTTGAACCTAGGTGTCCAGATTCAAAGCAAGTTACATTTATTAATGTGTTTCCTTCACTCCCAGTGGATAAAGTATTAGGAGATGGGTGGATTCAGTCTTGTAATTGCCAGGAACAGATAGTAGTCTTGAGATTTGGGGAGTCATCCTAGACAAGCTTTGCAACTTTGTTGTTTTTCAAAATGTGTTAACTTACACACAGCAATTTAACCTGCAGCCATATTGTCTTTCCTTAGAACTATCCCAGGTTATACCCATACCAGAATACACAGATCTCATTAGACCAAATGGACCTACATTTAAACATACTAGATGGACTAGAGTGCTAGGACATTGTAACGAAGAACTACCTCTGATGCTTTTAAAAGTTTGTCATTATATATAACTTGTACTTAGTGTTTTGTTTTTTCATTTATCCTTCCAGTTTAATTCTAGGAAAAAAAAAAAAACCCAGCTGAGCAATGGGATGAGAATGACTTCAGGCAATGTGAAATTTAATTTCTGTTAGAAATGGATTTAAGACATTTGCCGAGGCTTATGCTGCCTGCCAGTTGCTTTTCTCCTTTTGTATCTTTCCTGTCCATACAATCACACCTTACCCACATTAAGTAATCTAATGAATTCAATCCTGGATTTCTCCCGTGACATTGATAAATGTAGCTGGGCACAGACAAGCCCCATTCACTATACATTTAATACTTTCTCCAATAGTGGTTATAAGGATCCTAATTGGGGTTGGTGTNCATTAATGATATACCCATGAAGAGCAAATACCACCCTTTAGGATGAAATTACTCAATAGTAAGGGTCATGGTCACTGTTTTATGTCTTTTTTTTGAGTAGCATCAAAAAATGCATAAAACACAAGTTTGCTTATATAAGCAGTCAAGACCTGAAAATGGCAATTAGGAAAATAAAAAGAATTCAATGAAAATCTTTTCTGTGGTTTGACAGGGATTCACCATGTAACTCAAGATGGCTTGGAATTCCCTATGCAGTACAGGCTGGGCTCCAAGTCATAATTTCCGTTTCTACCTCTAGGGTCGTAGGATTAGAGGCTAGTACCATCNGGCCCAATGGCCAAACCATTGAGTATTATGCAGGAAAATGACTGCACAAGTATTTCAGAGTTTGTCTCCTTTGTCTTCTTGGCTGGGTTTCTAAGCCGAGTGGGAGTTCAATGTCCTCAGATTCCTTTAGGAAGGAAGTGACCACTGTGCAACAAACTAGGATGGGATTTTAGCTTCTAAGAGGGGAATTAAATAAGTTTTGAGACAGAGAAGGTTCAGTGGCACTTGCAGATTTGCAGATCAGGTTTGGTTCCCAACACTCACATGATGGCTCAAAACCATCTATTTCTCTAGTTCCAAGAGGAATCTGATGCCTTTTTCTGACCTCTATGGGCACCAAGCACATACATGAAAGCAAAACACCCATACATATAAACCTTTAAAAATAAATAGGTTGTTGCTTCTAACATCTTAAAAGAAACCCTTTTAATTCTGCCTGTCCCTACCATTGTTTATTTTTTTCAGATTCAAACCTCTTATCTTTATTTGGCACCCACTGTTCTCTATTCCANGATTCATTCCTTAAACTCTGAAATCTGGTTACTTTTCACTACACTGTTAATTCAGTTCATATGAAAAATAACAAAATTTAGTAAGCCTTCATGGGGAAACAATGCCAGCTGAAAAAAATGTTCAGAAACCATCTCAAAAGCAGCAAGAAATAGAAAAAAAGAGCAGAATTTTAGAAAGACATACAAACATGAACACTGAAAATGGAATAGCCTCATCAGACTAAAATTCAAGAAAGGCAAAATGCCCAGTATCATACAGAAAAAGCAATCAATGTAAACAGTGCATCACCCTTAATGACTTCTCAACTCTGACAGTGTTGTATCATATAATTGTCACTTACCTATTCCACAATAGTCTGTTTCCAGTAAAGCCTACTTATTACATACAAGGAACATGCTGTTTACTTGCAGTATTGCAACTGTAATTGAAGTACTGTGTCAACTTTACTCANAATAGTAAGCTTTGTATATTACCTCTTTAGAGAAAGACCCAAATTCTTCCACAATCATTTCCTCATACTTACAAGTGCATAGTTTTATATAGTTTTCTTGTATAAATGNGTTGATGGCTGGAACTCTGAGCAACTAAAACCCAGTGGACTACACCCTTTAAATAGGTGAACTGCGTATGTGAATTTCATTTCAATAAAGCNGTTTATAAAAAAAGATACAACTCAGAGGATTACTCTTTACAGCAAGTTCATGAAGACAGCATCTCAAAGGCCTATGAACACATACCTACTTACATAATTGGTTACAGTTGAGCATTTCTGCATACCTAAATTTCCTGAAATGGTTATGTTCACAAACAGTTTATCAGCATATATTCTTGCAAAGACATGTTCTAAGTGCCCCTTTAATTGTCCAAACCTGTTAAAATCTGAGAAATAAGAATGGTAAGATAGAAATAAGATGGTAGATGCTTTTCTAGGTAGTTATTAATTAAAATTAATTTGAAGTAATTTAGATTTTTTATTTATTTAGGTTTTTAGAGGCAANGTTTCTCTGTGTAGCCCTGGCTGTCCTGGAACTTGCTCTGTAGTCCAGGCTGGCCTTGAACTAAGAGATTCACCTGCCTGTCTCTCAAGTGCTAGGACGAAGGTGTGTACCACCACTGCCCAGTTAGACTTTAAATTTGACCCTGAGACATTTGCTGCATTTACTTTAAGCCTATAGGAAATCCAGAAGCCAAAATCTATGCCAAACTGTTATAAACACCACAGCTATGGTACTAACCTGAGACTTTTGTTTCCTAACTATGTCAATTCAAAGTAAGAATGTCTAAAATATGAAAAATAAGTTTTATTATCTGAAATGAATTAAAAGATTGTTCCAAACCAACAAAAAAACCAAACCCACAGTAGCTAAATCCAAATGGTGTGCCCATCTGTGTCCACTTATGGAAATGTACACTATGGCAAACATTTACCTTACTCAAAAGAGAAGGTCTGAAAGATATATTTTTTTCTTGTAAAATGTTTTCCTTTTTTTGCCTTAAGTTTCTAAAGAACATAGAATTTTTTTTTCCATTNGACTTAACTTGTAGTCTTTCTAAAATACACTGATATTTTTTCCACATTTATGGTTGAATATCCACTATATGTAAGGCTAAAACACTCAAAGCACATGACAAATTATAGAATCCATTACTTACACTGGTCTCATTTTTCATACTATTTCCAAACAATGCTATTTTTCTTTCAATAAATCAGTCTTCCACAGTAACTCAAACTAAGATTCTTGCTCATATAAATGTCTTATAAAACAAAGATTCATAAGCCTAAACTCTTCAGTTAAATCTAAGGGCAGAAAGGAAATGGTAAACACTGTTTCCTTTCTAGTACTTACCATCATTACAGGCAGAACAGCGATATTTCTGAGGCTTTTATATTGTTGAATTCATGAAAGAATGGCTTTTGCCACTCTCGTGGCTTCTTCTCACAACATAACTTAAGCTGAATCTTGGAAAACTGTTTTTAACTGCCATCATCTGCATACACCTTTGACTGTTCCTATTGTGTTTTGACAATTTAAAAACCAGTGTGCTTTTGAAAGGAAGATATATTTATCAGTTGAATTCTATTAACTTCTAACGGAGGCATAGTGTGTATTTTCACGGATACAAACAAGCCAGTGCTGGGGATCCAATCCACCGCCTTGAGTATGCTAGGTGAATCCTCATCACTGAGCTATGTCTCCTGCACAAGCCTTGGTTTTCAGATTTAAATGCAAAAGAGGAGAATAAACAACACAAATTATGCTTATCAGCATTTTTAACTTTTCAGAGACCCTCAGTAGGAAGTAAAATNTCCCATCTTTCCATAGTGAACTTCAGAATCTGAAAAACAAACACACAGTACTGCTTTAGTTATGCAACTGGGGAAAACAGATAATTTGAGATACTGAACAAAAAAAAGGACTCAAAAGTTCTTGAAGTAATCATACATTTGGAATACGCCAAAGAAGACACTGAATGCACTTTAATTGGTGGGGTACCAAAGTGGGTAAGGGAAGGGGTGGTTAATGCCTTAACTAATGTTATCTGCATGAAGATGTCACAACGAAATACATTATTTTGCATAATTTTGTTAATGTACGCTAACAAAAGAAGAAAAGGTAAGTTGGTGATCCATGGTTACCAACTTGGAGTACCCTAAGTATTTCAGCATAGTTCACTCAGCGTTAGTCCTGAGTAAGACTGCTGACTTGCAGTCCCTTTTCAACGTCTTACACTTAGCTGCGGGTTAGAAACATGAGGTGCTAACTTCTTTTGGTAGGTCCTTGTCTTCTCTTATTTTCAGGACCCAAGATACAACCCTTCGCTCTCAGTTATCTACCAATGATTTCTCTGAGGCCCTTTGCAAATCATTACGGTATGAACAGTGTGTATGTGGAGAGAGGTCAGACACCTGAGGAAGAGGGCATGAGGGACGGAGGAAAAAAAAAAATGGCAACACGACAAAAAAATTAACCTAGGTTTAGCTCCACTCATCGAGTGCACACCGGCTTCTTGTCCAACCTGGCGCCAGGCCCGCCGTCCCCGGCCCCCGTAACACAACAAAGACACCTTCTGCCCAGACTGTCCCGCTAGGAGGTTTAAGGGGTCATTCGCGCCCAGAAGTGAAGCGACTTTTTACCCTGGGTCTCCGGGTGAAAAGCCGAGGGAAAGGCGTGAGGCCCTGTGCAACCCCTGCGGGTTGAGGCTCACGCCGACTCGCGAGGCCATCGCGGGTCCGACGGCCCTGCTCGTCCCCAGTGTAGTCTCCGTCCAGTCCCAGCCAGCGCTCGAGGCTCTCAACCCCTGCGTCCTCGGCCTCACCATGCTCACCACGCCACCTCTCAGCTCCACGAGCGCCGAAACCTCGGCCCGCAGCAGCTCCTGGGCTTCAACATGGCGGCCGGTCCGGTCTCTCTCTGGGCACTCCGACCCGAGCATCCTGGGCATTGTAGTTCCGGCTGTAGCCTCTGCGTCCCTCACGGACGGCAGAGGACTACAGATCCCAGAATGCACAGCTCAGGAGCATGGCTATTGGGGCTGCTCGGACAGAGGGATGATGTCATTGCAAAACCCCACTGCATTCATTGTGCTACGGTCTCTCCACCCCCCAACCCCCCTGCTGCTGCTGCTGCTGCTGCTGGGCTCGCTATTGCCGCTCGCTCCAGCTGAGCCCTGAGTAGCAGCAGGACCAGGGCAGGGACTGACTCTAGTCCTTGGACTTAGGACACCGCAGCACCTTCCCTTACGTGCGTGACTCATTCGCATATCATTTCTGTTTATGCCTGGGGTGGGGAGAAAAATCCCAAACCAGGTGAGTTGAAGTGATTTATTCAAATCGTTCTCCCAAGTTATTCCTCCCGCTTAGTGCTCAAGGCTTTCTTTTGGAAGATGGGGGCCGGGAATGGGGGTATGGATTCGGGAGGTTCTCACTGGCACTGCTAAGAGCTAAATCGCTCTGTGCAATTTGGGTCACTGCAAAGAACAACTCCAGCAACCTGCCCCCGCCAGAAGACTGGTGCCTGCCAATTTCCTCGCCTCAACTCGCTTTAACCTTTTTGAGGCTGGGAGAGGGGGCTGGGCTGGCGAGGATGTTGGGAAGTGCACTTGGAAAACAGGAGGAGGGCAAAGGTGGCGGACTGCAGTCCTGTCATTCTCCGGCCCCAGTGCTGAGGTTTGAGTGGGAAAAGGGTGATGTGTGGGGAGAAATGGAGACAAGTGATTTAAGGTGGTCGTACTTCTTTAGAACATTTGTGTCTCTTGGACTAACACTATTTTTTAAGACGAGCATGCTTCTCTTGACTCGCTTAAGTTTCGTAGGGATTTATTTTATATTTGCATGTCTGTGTCGTTTGTCTCTCCTTTTTTTCTGCGGACTTGAGGTGACAGTGTCCTTTAATGGTGCACTCCGTGCCAGTCAGAAATATTTCACGTGTATCGAGAAGGTTTTCTTAGGCTGCTAGAAGCAGCATTTTTGTTCAGCGGTGTTTTTTTGTTTGTTTGTTTGTTTTGTTTTTTGCGTTTTTTCGACTGTGGGATTCAGGATTGTTTGGAAGTGGAGCTGATACATTTGTGCTTGTGTGAGTGTTTTAAATTAAATCGCAATAGGCTCTTGCCACTGACAATGGTGCTGTAACGAGCTGCCGTTGCCCGAGGCTCAGTCTCTACTCACACTTAAAGGGTTTGTAGACGGAATCGATTAGGGAACCTGGGTACTTTTTTTTTTTTTTAACACTTTAGGGAAAGGAAAAGTTAGACGTGCTGCCACCCTTTTACTGTGCATTACTGAAAGGTATCCAAGAACAGTGGGCTTGACCAGGGAAACCAGAGAGCATGCTAGTGTGCTTTTTGTTTGAATTTTGTTTTTCAGTGAACTGACACATTTAGTAAGGCAGGCAACATTCTGGCTTGTATGATGCTGGCTCTCCTCTTTTAAGAGTTACAGGGATGAACACAGCAATAAATATGTTCCTTTGAGATAAACAGCTGGCTGGTTCCAGAACAGATGGGGCCAGTCTTAGCTGAGAGATATACAACCTTGGAAATGAATGGACTTAGGGTCAACCACACCCCCTTTAGGAATGTCAAAAGAAGGAGAAATGCCAGAGTATTTGCTTAACTCTAAAATGTTAAAGCTTTTCACAGCAGAATCAGGCTTTGGGGGGAAAGTCATTACTGTCTGTTTTAGCTTCTGTGAACCAATTTTATTCATTTTTAATTTAGATGCTCAGGTCTCCAAAGTTGTAGCTGGGTGACACTTTGTTAAATGCTTCGTGTTACTGAAAGCAAAGGACAGTCCATTGTACGGGCTTTGTAAGTAGAGTGATTTATTGGCATGCAAGGAGCAGCTCTTGGATTTGGGAAAAGATCAACAGTCTGTTGCCTACATCTTTGTGGTGACACTCTGCCCTTCTCTTCTATGTCTTTCTTTCTTTTCCTACCCCGTTCACATCTCTCCAAATTCCATTTCTTTCCTTGTCTGTTTGCAACAAATGCTGGCTTTTCTTCTCTGTTTCAGGATCTCCCCTGTGTCAGGAGAGTATACCTCTCTTTTTCTAAGTCTTTTTCCAACCACTGTACACCCACACACACACACCTTCACCCCACCCCCCAAGGAACCCTGGGGTTAGAGGATGTAGGCTGTGTGTGGATTTTTATTCAGAGTCCTCTTTGAAGAGGTTCTGGCATTTCTTTTTTTTTGGAGTCTGTGCTTGGAAGGATGACAGCGATGAGCCTGATCCAGAGCTGGGGTTGTGGTTTTCCTGACAGACATAACCTGAGCCCAGGAGCATATGGACAATGAAATGCAGCCGTGGGGCTTTTGTACCTTTCCTTTCCATGGCACCTGCTAAGAAGTGCCCATGGTTTAACAATTTTTTTTTAGTGCTTTACACAAATAATTCATAAATGATGCCTGAAAGAAGTAGTCTTAAGTAGTTTCTGATTCATTTAGTATTTTTATTTCTTGTCCGTATTCCAGTGAGTGGTGGGAAAAGAGTCTATCCCTTAGCATGATGCTAGTAACAGTGCAAGTGGCAAACCTGCATTTGTGTTTCTGAAGGTACTTGGAGTTACTGCCATTTTGTCTTCTTTGTGGCAGAAAGAAGTTTGTTGTTTTATGCTGCTCTCCCTGGGAGCTGGGTGTGGTGGCAGCTGTGTCTCTTTACTTAACCGTTGTGTTTCTTCAGGCATGCAAAGTCCGATGTCCATTTGAAGTCAGCCTATGGATGGGGCTTCTTTTGTGCCACCTTGCGTTACCAAATC
Organism: Neotoma lepida; assembly: GCA_001675575.1. Classification (NCBI taxonomy): domain Eukaryota; kingdom Metazoa; phylum Chordata; class Mammalia; order Rodentia; family Cricetidae; genus Neotoma; species Neotoma lepida. The sequence continues at coordinate 89,771 of LZPO01107978.1, read as the reverse complement.
CCTTCTCCTGCAATGCTCCCTCCCTCACTGGGGGTTTTAGTGACATGGGGAGGAGAGATGAGATGAATGGTGGAGTCAATGTGGCTCTATCTCTGCTGTCCTATGACTTTCTTTTTTTGGTTATTCGAGACAGGGTTTCTCTGTGTAGCTTTGGCGGCACCTTTCCTGGAACTCACTCGGTAGCCCAGACTGGCCTCGAACTCACAGAGATCCGCCTGCCTCTGCCTCCCGAGNGCTGGGATTAAAGGTGTGCGCCACCACCGACTGGTGTCCTATGACTTTCAAGAGCTGTAAATGTCTTTCTGCCTGTTTGTAGATCTGCAAAGGGACACCAGTCTTCTTGGTTCTCTTGGCCTGTTGTTAAAACCCTCCATGATAAAGCCTGAAACTTATTCTGACAGTAAAGATCAAATGAGCAGGTATTGTGTGATAAGCACTNTAATACNTCAATGAAGAGAAATGTTTCCCCTGCATTGAACTGTTCCAAGTGTGATGTACTCTGCTTCTTGGTGTACTCTGCCATTGAGTTGAAGATGGAATGGGAGTACCCAATATGACTCTGTTCCCTTTTCTGGAGCAATCAGGGAAAGTTTCCTGTAGGAAGTGGCACTTGAAGGGACTTGAGTGATGAGAAAGTAATTTGGGGTAGCAATGGGAGTTGCTTAGAGTAGAGCAAATAGGGTTTTTGGCAGAAGGAACTGCACATTCAGCAAACAAAGAGAAGAGTGGTGAGTAGTANACGGAGTAGAATGAAGGAGCCGGAAGGGATGGGAGAGGCTGGAGCCCGGGCAGTTTTGAATGACAAGGTGATTTTGGCCTTCATCCTCAGGGCAATGTGAACTTAGGAAGTGCTTTAATTATTTTGATGAATGTCGTATATGGAATTATATTTTAAACACCNGTAGGGTTAGCAAGATGGTTCTGTGTGTAAAAGCATTTGCCGTATAAACCTGAGGACCTGAGTTCAGTCCCTAAAAGATGAGACTGACTCCTGAAAGATGTCCTCTGACCTCCATGGGTNTTGTTGTATGGAAAAATATTCCATGCACACACATTAATAATAAATGATAGACATTTTTAAAAGACAGAGAAGAAATTGGAGGAAAGCTTGGCTAAGTTGGATCTGGAGACTGAGTAGCAGGTCATTTCTGAAGACTTGGTGATGGATGATGATGTTTAACCCTTGGTGGAGACTGGAGGTGGAGACTGGAGTGATGGATGATGATGCTTGATGNTTGACTATTGGTGGAGACTGAAGAGACACCATGTTTGAAAATTATAATTGCATAAATGTGTTGATTGATTAGATGTGAGCATAGGAAGAAAAAGTAGAATATGCCTTGCATTTTTCCTTTTTAAGCAATCCAGATGACTTTTACAGAGAAAGAGACAGCTGATTGGGGGGTGTTTGTTCAGAAAGTGGGGGAATTAATGTATAATATTGGGAATGGCGTATTCATTTTCCAGGTTTAGCTTTCTCATTTATAAAATGGGTTTATCTCACTACAGTATACTGATGTTCAGATGTATGTGCACCATGCTAGGAATGCATTCTCAAGTGAGGTAGTGTTGGCTCTCAAGAAACTTCTCTGAAGAGGAGAAGACACATGAACTTACGGAGGGCTGTGGAGCGATGCTGGGACAGCACAGTCCCGAAGGAAGCATTCATTCTTGGGGGGTGGGAGATTAGCAGTGTGGCCCAGAGCCTTTGGCTCTAGGTTCCCAGGTCTTGAGCAAATTAGGGGCTCTGCGTGTTTGTTAGCTGGATGGACCAAACTANGTCTCTAAGGATGCTTTCTAAATAAAGAAAAATTTCAANGTATTGAAAGATGCCATTAGTAATAATGAAATGTCAAATGTAAATGCTATTAGCAGATCATTTTCTGAGACCTATAGCCTTTGAAATGTTTTGTGGCTGAGTTTTAGGGAAATTCAGAAGTATTTCAGTTCTGGTTTCTCTTAGGGCTCAACTTCCTAAATTCAAGTTAGTTTCTCAAAAATCATTCTAATGGCCATAATATTCCCTAAATCAATGGACTTTTTGAATTTTATGGATAAGCAAAGTTACACATACACAAAATAAATACAATTGANTGAACTATTGACANTATTTTTCTGTATTTAAGATATATTTAACTGCATGAAAAATTCTCTAATGTATCTTACCCCCCCGCCTTATTTTATTGCACAGGAGGGGAAAAGACAAATAAAACACCACAATGTTATAATTACTTAGAAAGTAATTTCTGTATTTTCTTGGCTGTGGTGGAAATGTGGCTAGTCTCCAAATGAACATTTCCAAGTGAAGAGGAATTTTATGTGATCCACAGATAACTTATTTTCAGGTTCCTTCCTATGGGAATCTAACCTTGAAAATTAGACGCTTCCTCGAGATTATTCTAAAAGAAAGGTTCTTGGGATTTTTCAGTGCTGGGGACCAAACCAAAAACATAAGGGTCCCTTGAAGGTCATCAGGAAGACAGGACCTATGAGATCACATGTTAATGTATGTGTTCATGTGCTAGATAGTTCATTTGTGGCATCTCAGCATTTTCTCTTATCAGTGTGTGTGTGGGGGGGTAGGGCTCTTTGAACCTGTTTCATAGTAAGATTGTTATGAGGGTTAAATGAGAATGTTTTAAGATTTATTGATTTATTTTATTGTATGTGTATAAGTGTGTATGTGTTTAGTGTCCTCAGAGGTCAGCAGAGGACGCCAGATCCATACACATAAAATAAATCTTAAAGAAAACCCTATCTCGAAAAACAATGCAAACCAAATAAACAAACAAAAATCCTTATTGGATATAATGAGTCCATTATTTAGTTCAATGTGTGGATATTAGTGTGTCCTTAAGGTGCTATTGTTAAATGTTTTCAAGAGTATCACAGCAAAACCAGAAGGCATGTTTGTGGGTATTTTCTTGATTGATTAATGGGGAAGGGCCCAGCCCACTGTGGGTGGCACCACTCCTAGGCCAGTGGTCCTGGGAAGTATCAGAAAGGTAGATGAACCTGAGCCAGAAGCAAACCAGCAAGCTACATTTCTTCATGGTTTCTGCTTCAGTTCCTGCCTCCATGTTTCTGATTTAAGTTCCTGCCTTGGCTTTCCTCTCGGAAATTGGGTTTGGTCAGTGCATTATCACAGTAACAGAAACCTCACTAGGACATGTGCATAAAATAGCTCTGACTGATTTGCATGCACATAAGTACATAAATATATGCTGTCTGTAAGGTGCTGACCCCTCTCACTAAGCTGGTTCGTGTTGACCTTGCCTATGATTTCAAGGTCATTTTTAGGCAGAAGGTTTTTCTTGTTCTCATAAAGTCTTTTTTATTTTGTCATCAGTAAAATGCAAGGTCCTGTGCTGGGTGTGCTGATAGAGAAACCCAGGTGGAGCTTTCCTTCTACCCACTTTATGCTAGGAGACTCAGATCTTTTACTAGGGTCTTTGAAAGGAGACGCACTATGAAGGTGTATTCTGCATGCTATTTCGTTCTTTCAATCCTATGCAGATTAAAAATATTTAAAAACTTTCCGAGTGTGGTGGTGTATGCCTTTAATCCCAGCGCTTGGGTTCGAAGCCAGCCTGGTAAACAGAGCAAAAAAAAAGAAAGAAAAAAGAAGTTTAAATTACATTAATTGATTGATTGATTGAGTGTGTGTGTGTGTGTGTGTGTGTGTGTGTGTGTGTGTGTGTGTGTGTGTGTGAGACCTGGAGATCAAACTCACTCAGGTTAGCAAGTACTTTCTCCTTCTGGATCCATCTCACTGACCCATATGGAGCAGATTTTAGCCCCATTTTTATATATAAATAAGGGAACCAATCTCTGCGAGGTTAAACAACTTTTTTTTCCCCCAGAGCAAATGTAGATTTAATAAGGACAATGAGTGGGAGGGTGTCCAAGGGAAGAATAATGCTGTTATGCTATTTGGAATTAACCTAGTGAAGAAGAAGGAGGAGGAGGAGGAGGAGGAGGAGGAGGAAGAAGAAGAAGAAGAAGAAGAGAAGAAGAAGGAGGAGGAGGAGGAGGAGGAGGAGGAAGAAGAAGAAGAAGAGAAGAAGAAGAGAAGAAGAAACGAAGAAGAAA
>LZPO01107978.1:46012-56364 GCA_001675575.1 Neotoma lepida | reverse complement strand
AAATCTTTGCGTCTCAAGGCTGAAGAATATCTTGGTAGAAAATCCCCAGCACATACAAAAGCCTTATTCAAAAAACTTTTTTAAAATGTGATCTACACGGGGGCATGTGTGTGTCATGGTGCACATGTTGAAACTTTCAGGAGACAGTTCTGGGGATGAAACCAAGGTCACCAGGCTTGTGCAGCAGGTGCATTTACTCCGTAAGCCATCTCACTGGGCCATGAGTTCTCTTTAATGCTAGTTTCTTGTTGTTCTGCCTGACAGGAATTCAATGTGTTTGTTTGGAATCGTTCATTCAACTATTAACCTATGTGTTCAAGAAATATTAACTAAATGTTTAGCCAGTAAATTGAATTCAGTAGTTGGTTGCTTCCCCCTGCCCCAAATTATCTACATATGGCATTTTGNTATTTTTTTTCAGACTCTGTTGACATTTTAAAGTTTGCTTTTTCATAATTTGCACAATCACTAATTATATGGCCTCTCAACTTGTTATTTGTAAAACAGGGATATTAATTTTTTAAAAGATTTATCTGTTTATTATGTATACAGCATTCTGCCTGCATGTATGCCTGCATACCAGAAGAGGGCACCGGAAGGCATTATAGATGGTTGTGANCCACACCATGTGGTTGCTGGGAATTGAACTGAGGACCTCTGGAAGAGCAGCCACTGTGCTTAACCTCTGAGCCATCTCTCCAGCCCAATTTTGTTATTTTTAAAACAGGGATAACAAGAGTGGATACTCTTCGGTGACTGAAAGAATTTAGTTACAACAATTCACACAGCACACGTCTAGCATGGGCATGGTGGCCGTACGATAGATGTTAGCTATCACCATTCTTACCAGGATGTGTTCAGAACCAAGCTGTGGTCCAGCATCCCAAACTGTCTTCTCTCCACTGCTTATTTTGTTTAGGGCCTTTGCCTTTAGCTCAGGCTGGCTTTGTACTCATACTTCTTGCCTCCAGCCTCCCAGTGTGGGGATTATAGGTGTGAGTTACTGTGCCCAGCTAGTCTCTGTATTTCAAAGAGAACAATGGAGATAGAAATGATTCCTAATAACTAGTCAGAGACATAGAGCGATTACATCGCAGCTATGGGCTATCCAGTTCCCTGACTGTGCATCTACCTATAGCAGAGAACTTTTCAGGATCCTTANTGACATGCAGAAGTGAACCAGGGTTCCTTTGTAATGATGGAAACTAGCTAATAGCCTCACATGTCTTCTGAGAAGCAAGATGTAGCAAGGAACTGTTGGGGGAAACTCCAGGCATAGAAGCTAGAGTAATGTTATCTTAAAACTACAGAAATCAAGAGGTTAGGATTGATTTGACCTCAATTCTTAACTCCTTCCCTCTAATCATACAGGTAAGGGGTCATTTAGTTGACTTATTTTTAAATCTCTCTCTCTCTCTCTCTCTCTCTCTCTGTGTGTGTGTGTGTGTGTGTGTATGTTCATGTGTACACTGGCCCATGAGCTTCTTGGCATTCTCTTGGCATCTCCACCTTCCATCCCACCATAGGAATGCTGGGATTACAGATGTATGGTACTGTGTCTGGCTTTACATGGGTTCTGGGAATCGGAACTAAGGTTTTCATATTTGTGTGGCAAATATGTAATCCACTGAACCATCTCTGTACCTTTGGTTTGTTTGTTTGTCTATTGAGACAGAGTCTCACTATGTAGCCTTGGCCTGGCCTGGAGCTCTCTATGTAGACCAGACTGGCTTCGAACTCAGAGATCTGCCTGCCTCAGCCTCTAGAGTGCTGAGATTGAAGGCATGCAGTACCATGCTCAGCAGCTCACCTGTATTTGTCCAGGGGCAAGGAAGTCACCAATAATTCACCCAGTTCAAGCTAGAGACCTATCTGTGAGTTTGTATCCATCATTGTTTTCATTCAATCCACCAGCAAGTGTTTTCAGTCCCACCTATCTGCAAATATAAAATTCATCTCTACTACCCTCACTGTGGGAGACCANCTCTCACATTTATTTACCCCAGGGACTCTTGAGGAATGAGGGATAAGAGACTTAGGTAGAAATAAAGAGGGGAGAGAAACAGAGAGAAATACAGGAAAGACTTNAGTGGGCCTGGATCCTTATCCACTGGCCCAGAGCTAATTCCAAAGGTCTATTTATAACAATGCCAAGACCTCCCCCTTGCTAGTTACAGCCAAGTGTAGACCCTTACAAACACCTAGTACTCAGGCCCATGATCAAATCATCCTCTTCTGCAGTCCTGCTGGGTAAAGCCACTAGGAAGCCTGGATGGGCTCCAACACCTCACCCTGGCCTAAACCTCTGAATCCTTTCTCCCCTTGTTCCAACTTTTGCCCCTTTGATATAGTCTCTCCTTCACACAGCAGCTAGAATNATTATGTTTTGTTTTATTTTTCTCATTTTACTATTCTTTTAAAATAAATCTTTTAGTTTTTTCATTACATTTATTTATTTTTGTGTGTATATATGTGTGCACCATTGTGGATGGGTATGGAGGTCATATCTGTGCTCTCTGGGATGGAACTCAGGTTGTCAGGCTTAGTGGTGAGTGCCTTAACCTGCTGAGCCAATTCCCCTGCCCTAATATTCTTTTAATTTATTATTAAAGTCAGCATACACAATAATGATTTTATAATGATGTGATCATCAGGGTGCTCCCCCTGCCCTGGATTCTAGGGATCAAATTCAGGTCTTTGTGCTTGTAAAGCAAGTGCTTTACTGACTGAGTGCCTTAGCTCNGTATTATCTCTTTAAAACATGAATCACATCATGTCATTTCCCCATTAAACTTGTCTTTCATTTCCCATTTCCCTTAGAACACAATGGTTGTTTGTCATGGTTAACAAGGGCCTGACTTCTCTGAGCCATCTACCTTCTCTGTTGGGCTAAGCCTCTTCCCATTCCCCAGCAGTCCCCAGCTTCGTCCTGTAGTTAGTGCTTACATTTCCTGTTCCTTCTGCCCCCAACTTCCTAAGTGGCTGACTCCTCATCTTCCAGGTCTCAGCTGGAATCCTCCTGCCTCAGAGAGTCTGGCCTTGATTCTCATCTCATTGCCAGAATGGAAGAGTGTGGAAGTCATATTAAAAATGCATTTGAAGCTAGGTGTGGTAGTGCATGTCAGTAATCCCAGCATGCAGGAAACAGACAAGAAGAGTCTGAGTTTGAGGCCAGCTCGAATCATATAACAAGAGCTGAGTGTGGTGGGGGCATTCCTATAACCGTAGCTCTTGAGGGTAGAGACAGGATAATCATGAGTTCAAGGCTTGTCTTGGTTACATAACAAGTTCTAAGCCAGCATAGGCTTCACAAGACCCTGTCGCAAAAAAAACAAACCAAACAAAAGCAAAGCAAAACAACACCAAAAAAAGAAAAAACAACAACAAAAAAACCCAAACCAAAAACCAAACAAACAGAAAAACTGAGACAAATAACAACAATAACGAAACCCAATCAAATAAACTAAAAAAAAAAAAAAAAAATCAAGTTTGAGCTTGAGCTTTAACCCTCCCTTCCTGTGTGACTTCAGGCAAATTATAGTACCTCTCTGGGCTTCAGTTGCTGCTGCTGCCGAATAGCAATCCCGTCTGCCTCACAGAATATTCCCAAGGTTAAGACACCGACTGCCTGGCTTATGTGTGCTCTGTCTACCTCAAAGCCATCATGAAGCCTCACTGTCTGTNCATCGAAGAGTTCTTTCAAGTTTCAGTCTGCTTCATGGAACTGTGTGTGGTGTGCCTGTGTGTGCATGGCCCACAAGCGAGTATGTCATATTCTGGTGATACCCCCTCCTCCAGAGACATTTGCCTGGCTTGGAAGACAGTTCTAACTCGGTGTATGAGCTGTTGGACTGGGTGATGACCACCCAGAAATGTCAAGTCCAGAGCTTTGGCTGGAGCACGGAACACAGACCCTGAAGTCTATGTGAGCAAACTGGGCAACACGTAGCTCCTTTCTCGTCAAGATGGATTGGGATGCTCTGTCTAGACAGTCTTTTCTCTTGGGGAATCACAGTTGCTCTAGGTAGATAAACATGGTCTCCTGTTAAGAATACAAAATGAACCTGTGTGTGGCTGGGTGGAGGCTGCTGGAAGGTAGTGTGGGCCGGTGGAGCAGTGTGCAGGAAGGAACTGTCTGTCTCTCATACGTGGGGGTCTCTGGCTAATGGTGGCAGCCTCCTCTTCCACACATGTAGTCAGCAGGGGCCCTGTGCTTGAGAAGGTAGAGGTTTAGTGATCAGCCTTCCCAGGGCCAGTGGCTCTATGATTCTGCTGAAGGGTACCAGGGAGGACTGAAGGTAAGCGTAGAAGATGGATTTTTTATTGGGAAAGGAGCAATCTCTGTGAGACTTGCTTNCTTGGCATGATGGCTTAAGCTATGTCCTTTTGTAGGCTGCTAGAGTGTTTAAGGTGGAAATTAGATAGCCTAGAGTTAAAGTCCTGGTATCAATTAACATCTAAGCCGTAGTTTCTTCATGGGAAAATGGGGATAGAAGGGACTCCTATCTTATCTAATTGTTCTGGGGATTACACGACAGAATGCTGGGGGAAAGCGCAGCTTGGTGCCATGCACATAGCCAGTGTGCAGCTAGTGAACATTCCCCACCCCCTTCTTTTTATTAGGGAAGCAGCTTGGGGTATTGAATTTGATTCTTCCCAGTGCTGAGGATCAAATCCATGGCTTCACATGTACTATGGTCTTGTTGTGAGATAGGGGCTCACCCAGTAACTCTGTCAGGTCTGGAATTCAGTATGAAGTCCAGGCTGGCTTCAGGCTCACAGCAGTGTTCTTACTTCAGCTTTCCAATGTTGGCATTACAGGTGTGAGCCAGCATGCTAAGCTTTAGTTAGTTTGTATTCTCTCTCTCTCTCTCTCTCTTTCTCTCTCTCTCTCTCTCTCTGTCCTTATGTTATGTAGGCTGGCCTCAAATTCACCTTGAACTACTGATCTCTTTCCTCTACCCAAGTGATAGGATTACAGGTATGTGCCACCATGCCCAGGTTATGTCATGTTAAGGATCCTACCCAGGATTTCATGCGTCCTAGGCAAGCAGTCTATGAAGCAAGCTGCATAGCAAGGCCAATAGTTTGTATTTGTGATGTGCTTTACTCATCCTGAACTTCAGTCTTGGTCCCCCACCTTGAAGAAGTTACCCAGCCTCCTGAGTTGGCCTTCTTTTCCATCACACACAATTTAAACTCCCCCCTGCTAGAGAACACAAACTTGAGGTCAGCACCACTGATGACCTTAAGTGCTCCAGATGCAGGTTTCTTTCTTTCCCTCTGGTTTTCAAGTTTGTGAAATCTGGTCCCTTCCCTTTAAGCTCGTTAAGATTCTCGACTAGCTTCGTATGCAGCTGCGGGCAGGCAGGCAGCTTTGGCAGGAGGAAAGAGGAGCCTTTAAAAAAAAAAAAAGACTGTTTCATAATCTGTTGGCACCCAGATCTGCTGCAGCCACACCCTGTGCTTCTCAGGGTCCTGGGTCCCTGTTGCAGTCAGCATGTGCCTTGCTGTAACCTAAATAGCCTCAGAAAGCAGCTGCTGGGAAAAGCAGTACTGAATGCAGGATGGACTTTTTTTTCTCTGCACTCCAGGAGGAAGCTGGCTCAGGGATTCTTAGCTGCAGAGGGAGGGGCATTCAGGCTTGGACTGCAGTCCTGCCTTGCAGCCAGGGGTTTTCTGGTTTTCATTAAAATTCTTGGGCTGTCTTTCGAGATTGCTCCATTGGATGTGACTGTGCTGTAGCTGCGTGTGCTGTTCTCTCAGCTTCACACCCATCAAATACCAGTGGCCCCAGGAGGAGAACAAAATCGAAGGTGGGAAACAGCCTGGCAGAGGGGTTTTGCTCAGGGGTCTTTGTGGAGGGGGCCCCCCAAACTGTAAAGCTTGAGTTTGTTGAGTTCCAATTACACACAAGAAGGCAGACATGGGGATGGGTGGATTGCATCCAGCGCTTGAGGGCAAATGGAGGTCCCCATTAACGGCATCAGCTTGACCTGATCATTCCTTGGCGGCACTGATACCTTTGTGTGCCCAATGGGGTCTGGGCCAGGGTTGGGGCCAGTTCTCAGAGGGTGACAGGCTTTTTAATATGTTAGTTTCTGATTGCTGAGGGAATCTCACCAGAGAGTAAAACCTGCNCCATAGGAGCTGGGTGACTTGTGATTCTGCAGTTAACTTGCTCTGTGACCTTGTACCAGTTACAGTTCCAGCCTGGACTTTGCCGGGTGCTTCTCAGGATTAAAGGAGACAAATTATGTAAAGCTCTTGGCAAATCCTATATTCTCAACAAACGGTAGATGTTATTATAAATTGGGCTAGATTTGACCTGTCACTCCGGCTCACCGAGCTGTATTCCGGTTCTGTCATCNGAAGCATTTGTTCTGCCTCCCTTTCAGCTTTATGCCATTTACNAATCTGAGGCAAACGAAGTCCCTGGGGCAAGCTGGAAGTCTTCTTACTGGAAAAATATATCAAGCCGTATTATTGGGTTTCCCAGGGAGAAGCTTAGGATGTCAGATATTTCATCCCTAGGTATTAGTAGAAGGAAAGAGTTTTCTCTAATCATTCTTGATGGATAGATGGTGAGAAAGCCATCTTAGTTGATCTTGGGAATAAATACCCCCCGATGATACCCCCCCAAAGAGCATCTCTGGGGTGCTCATCTGCCTTCTCGGAAACTCCATTTCCAGTCTTTCTTGTTGTAATCTGTCTGTAAAGCTCGTGTTCTAGCTGGAGTGGACTGCTCACAGACAAGCCACCTTAACCTGAAACATAACACAAACTAAGGAGTGCTTTAAACACTAAGATTAAAATGATGTCAGCGTCATTCAGTTAATTAAATTGAAGTTGCTGAGTCCCTGGAAACAGCTATTGCCCCCCCCATCCCCNAAACAAAACAGTGATTATCCTGACTTCTGTGTTCATCATTCCCTTACTTTTCTTTGTGGTTTAACCAGTCATGCTTGTATTCTTAAATCTATGCTGTTTTCTTTTGTNAAAACAGAAGCAAGCACAAACCTAATGGATGTAAACCCTGGGTCAGTCTGGCTTTTATCTCCCTAAGGGTTAGGAAAGGTTCTGAGGAGGAAGTAAGTGGGAAGCACCNAGAGCAAGCGTGAGGGATAGAAGATTGTCCACTGCTGGGGTATCAGAGGGTTNTCATGTGGTCACAGAGTGGACGGCTCTGTCTTTTCTAGTCTCCCTGGCCTTCTTCCAGCTCTTAGAAAATAGGTCAGAGTCAAACTCCTGTAAGCTGAAGTGAGTGCCCACCCCTNACCCAAACAGGCACCAAGGAGGAGGTGTGCAGCTCTCCCTCAGCAGGTCAAGAGCACAACTCGGGAAGGTTTCCCTGTGCAGTCTTTGTCAGGTTAAGGAAACTATGCAGAAATGCCTAGGGACTGCCCTAACCTAACAATTGACTCCTAAAGCCAGTCAAGTGTCAGGGCTTAGATTTACTGGAAACAAGGGGAAAGATGACAGGTTGAATGAGTAAGCAAACATGTGAATTAAGAATGTAGGACATTCTGTTGGATGTCTTGTAGGACATTCTTTTGTAGGATATTCTATTGGACAGCTGTCTTGGCTTCTGAAACAACTAATGACACTGAAAAAAAGTAGTGACTTAAGAATTATAACCAGAGCTGGACCCAGTAATTTACATCTGTGGCTCCAGGTACTTGGGAGGCTGAGGCATAAAGATTGCTTGAGCTGAGGAATTCAATGGTAGCCTAGTGAAGCCTCGTCTAAAAGAAAAAATATATGTGGATCTTGCTTTGGTTTGGGATAGACTATATTCATTTGCTGGGACTGCCATAACAAAATACCACAGGCTTGGATGGCTTAACCAAAAACTTTCCCCTCAGTTCTGAAAGTAGGGAGACCAAGGTGAAGGTGCTTGTAGGTTAGTTTCCTCGGAAGCCTTTCTTGTTGCCCTATCCTTCTGCAAATGCTCCTGTTTCTATGTCCTAGTCACCTCTTCTGTACAGGTACCAATCAGATCGGGGTCACTTGAACTTTATTACTTCTTTAAATACCCTGACCCTGCTGGGTGTGGTGGTGCAAGCTGGGTGGTGGTGCCTTTAACCCCAACACTTGGGAGGCAGAGGCAGGCAGGTCTCTGTGAGTTCCAGGCCAGCCTGGTCTCCAAGTTCCAGGACAGCCAGGGCTGTTACACAGAGAAACTGTGTCTCAAAAAACAAACAAACAAACAAACCAAAAGCCCTGACCCCAAATATAGTTACATTCTGAAGGTTTGTGAGTTGGTTAGTACTTCTGTGTGAATTTTGGGGGTGGGACACAGTTCAGCTCATAACATGTAAAAAGGTATTTTTTTAAAGAAAGATCTTGGAGAAATTTTATCAAGGATTGTTAGGTGATAAATATGAGTTACTGCTATCTTTAGGAGTGATAATAGTATTTTAAAGGAGAGGTGATATAAAAATGGACTTTGAGATACATAAAGATGGGGTGCTGTGAGGTGCAATAAACAAAAATAAATGTGATAGACTAAGTCAGTATGCCGAATTCTTGACAGTTGTTGGATCTGGATCATGGGTATAAGAAGGGCCTTCTTTTGTGTTTGAAATTTAATAATCACACATATAAAACAGAACNGTGACACAAAAGGATTTCCTGGTGGTGGAGTGGTTGGTAATGACGGTCTTTAACATGCCTGTACCATGAATGCTTTCCCATCTGGTTGGCTTCTGTGTGCGGTAGTCATACTGGGGTCCTCTGGTGCCGAAACCTGTACATCACTTGGTGAAGGACCTCCTTGGGAGCATCTTTTAAGAAACTGAGTGGAATGTGAATGTNTGTAACCCTGTGTTATTGAAGGTGCTTTTACTCTGCTCTCAGACTTGATCCGTCTATGCTTTGCCTAGTGCAGTAGTTACTTCTCTAGTTGCTGAGCTGACATACACAACGAAGGTAACTCAAGATAGAAAGGATTTATTGTGGCTTATGGTCTGAGGTTATGATTTCTCATTACAGGGAAGGCATGGTGCCCCAGGTGCCTGGCCACTGTGTCAGAGGTCAGACAGCAGAGGGCANGGGATGCTNGTGTTCAGCCAGCCTTCTTTGTTTCAGTCTGGAATCACAGCTCTGTAGACNGTGTTGCCCACATGCNGGGTGGATCTTCCATCTTCAGTTAAACCTTTCTGGAAATACCCTTATAGACATCCCAGAGGTGTGTTTCCATGGTGATTCTAAACCCAGCCACATTGACAGTGAAGATAAACCATCACACCTAGATATTACAGTGNGTGTTGGAAGTCACTTTTCTTTGCCTTTTAAAGGTATTGCTTCGCCTTCTTGCTGCTGTGGAGAAAGAAGTCGGAAGGTTCTGATTTCTCATTCTTTGTATAGAGCCTATTTGCTTTTTCCCTGGATGACAACTTATGGAAGGAATCTTTTCNTTGTCTGATGTTTTCTGAAATTTCATAGAATCGTTATAGCGGTTGGTGAGCTGAATCATTTCAACGTGGCAATCCAAATCCTTTACTTCTTTGACTTTTTATTGAATAACATTGTTATAATATTTCTTTCATTTTTCCCTTCTCCCTTTCTTGAGAGTTTATTTTATTCAACTATAGGCCCATTATACCAGTCTACCAGAGTGTTCATAACTTCCTTCTTCTATCCTCCACATCTTTATCTTTTGATTTTTGCTTTGTGGATTTTCTCATGTTTATCTTTTAATACTTTTATTGAGTTTTTAAAAATTATGCTATTATGTTGTCAATTTCTAAGAACTTTTTGTTCTCACAGCTTTTTCTCTTANACTGTCTTGTTTTTGTTTCATGGATGTAGAGTTTTTACATTTTTAATGTTCATGAGTGTTTTGCCTGCTTCTATGTATGTGTACCTGTGTGTGGCTGGTGCCACAGAGGCCAGAAGAGGGCATTAGATCCCTCAGAACAAAAGTTACAAATGCTTGTGAGCCACTGTAGGGGTACTGGGAACCAAACCCAGGTCCTGTGCTAGAGCAGCAAGTACTCTTAGCTCGTAAGCCATCTCTCCAGCCATCTCTAAGCCATTGTATTCAATTATTTTAATGAGGACATTAGTGGTATTCTTCCCTGCTTTCCATGTATTCTCTCTCTCTCTCTCTCTCTCTCTCTCTCAATATATATATTTCATCTTTTAATTCCACAGCTGAAGTCTAATTTGTCGATACAGTCACTGAAAACTGGCACCTAGAACGTCATGTCTACAATCTGATCAACATTTATTTACTCACTAGGGAGCAATCATATGGAAAAGGCTCAAACTCAGGAACCCCCTGCTTCCAACGTGGCAGGGCTTGATGAGCACTGTGAAAAGTTCCAGGAGAATAAAATATATATATA
>LZPO01107978.1:15324-39231 GCA_001675575.1 Neotoma lepida | reverse complement strand
GGAGAGATGGCTCAGTGAATAAAGGGCTTGTGCAAAAATGAGGACCTGAGTTCGGATCTCCAGCCGAAGAGGCTGGGCATGGTGATATGCTCCTGTGACTCCAGCNTTGGGGTAGGGTTGCAGGCAGACAGGCAGATCTTGGGGCCATGTTGGCCAACTAACCTAGACAAACACCATGCTCCAGGTTTAGTTAGAATCCTTGTCTCAAAAAATAAGGTGGGAAATGACAGAGGAAGACATCTGAACTCAACCTCCGACCTTCACACATGCTTGCATAGGTGAGTGCACCCACCCATACATGCATACACACAAAAGTGTATACACACACACACACACACACACACACACACACACAGAGGAATAATAAAAGAATAGTCACCAAGAGGATAAGAAATTTGCCTAAGGCCACCCAACTCATGACAGAGATGGGCTCCTGACTTAGGCAGTTTGAATTTAATGTTCTCTCTCTCAATCAGGGCACTGCATTTCCTCCTACAGATGACTTTGTGAAGGCAGCAGGGAGCCCTGAGGGAGATTTGCAAGTTGCAGTGACAGGATAGGATTAGTTCATTAGCAGGTTGCAGTGGAGTCACATTGCATCTTGTATAGGGGCTGATTTTAAAGACAGCATCACAGGCAACAAATGNCAAGTTCTGTTTCTCCTTGACCATAAGGGACATTGCTCTGTTGGTGACATACTACATCTCAACCAGTCCAACAAAACAGCTTTCCTCCATAGGAACAGAGGGTGGTGTCACAGGCAGACAGGCAGACAGTTGATGAATAGTAGGTTTCTGTTGTGGGCACCCATTGTTTGGAAGCACAAAAGGTTCACACTTCTGCAGAAATGGATCCCTTCTGTGGCAACTGCACCCAGTGTCTTCTCACTAGGACCCAGAGCAGAGCATGGACTGCATGCAGAGGAAAGGTGGGAGGTGNGGGAGACAGAGNGAGAAGCCTTTGCAGCTGCTGCCTGCAGAGGAGTTTGGCCTCAGTGAAGGTCAGAGCAGGGGAAGAACAGAATAAGGACATGAGCCATGAACAGGAGGTTAAATATTCTGGACAAACAACCAATTGGATCTGTTCCCTTCAAGCCCTTTCTGATCTGAACATTTACTATGGCAGTCTTTTCTGCTTTCAGAATCTTGTAAAATTCCTTCTTCTCTCCAGCTACTTCAGCCTTAGTACTAGCACTTTCTTGCTCTTGGCTCACTGATANTGACATAGATCTAAGAGGTCCTCTGCAGTGTTAGACACATTGAGCAATCTATTGCTGTAGAATATTATTTTAAGATGTATTGCATATGTTTATGCNGTGGAACATTTGTTTAATGATGTAAAGATGTGTTGCATTCTTTTATGTTGCATTTGCTTAACTCTGTGAAGCGTGTTACTTTGCCTGTCTAAACCACTTGATGATCTAACAAAGAGCTGAATGGCCAATAGTGAGGCAGGAGAGGGATAGGTGGGGCTGGCAGGCAGAGAGAATAAAGAGAAGGAGAAATCTGAGAGGAAAAGAAGAATGAGCAAGAGAATAGGAGGGTGCTAGGGGCCAGCCACACAGTCAGCCACTGAGTAAGAGTGAAAGTAAGATATACAGAAGTAAGGAAAGGAAAAAGCCCAGAGGCAACAGGTAGATGGGGTAATTTAAAGTTAAGAAAAGCTGGCAAGAAACAAGCCAAGCTAAGGCCGGGCATTTATAAGTAAGAATAAGCCTCCGTGTATAATCATGTGTGTAATTTATTTGGGAACTGGGTGGTGGGCCCCCTAAAAGAGCAAAGACAACCAACTACAATCTGTCTGTTTTGTCACAGTGGCATGTTATTGTTCTTTCTTAAAAACAAACATTAGATGATACCTCTTTATAGACTTTGAAACAAATCACCAAGGTGTTTTCATTTAGGACTTGTGTTAAGTTTCCTATTTTTTTTTAAATTGAAAAAATTTAATGTAATATCTTTTAAAAATTGACATTATTTTGTTTTATTTAGATATTTTTTAAAGATTTATTTTAGTTTTATTTATGTGTATGGGTGTGTATACTATATGTGTGCCCTTGGAGGCCAGAAGAGGGTGTCATATCTCCTGGAGCTGGAGTTACAGGCAGTTGTCAACTACCTAATTTGGGTACTGGGAACCAAGTCAAATTCCAGTCAGGTCTCTGTAAGAACAGTATGTACTTTTAACTGCTGAGCTCTCTCCAGCTCCCTGGTGTGATTTATTTATTTATTTATCTATCTATTTATTTATTTATTTATTTATTTTTATTTATTTATTTTTAGACAGTCTCACTATGTAGCCCTGGCTGGACGGGAACTCTTTGTGTAGAGTAGGCTGGCCTTGAACTCACAGAATAGTTTGTCAGACTTTGCCTCCCAAGTGATGGGACTAAAGGTGTGTACCACTAAAGAGGAAGAAGAGATGGAAGGACATGCTGTATGCCGACAGTGATTGCGCTCCTATTGCCAATTCATTTTCCTGTTTCTTAACGTTAGAAACGTGTATTTGATGTTTAAAAAAAACGATGAAATTTAAAACATAACATGCCTGGAATCCCATAATTTTAACACAGAGTATGTTTTACGTTCCGAATTCCCTTATCCACATACATAACTGCAGTCCTAACAATGCAGCTCCGTGCGTTTGTTTCCTATTGCTCACATTATTTCATATTTCTACACGGTTTTCATAATTGGCGTTTCTAATGGCTGCCTTGCATAGCATGGTGTGTGTTCTATGTGAACTTAACTCTCCTTGGACATTTCTATTGCTTCCAATTCTTTATTAGCTAAGAGGTGATGAGCATTTGTTTGTTCAGTTAGCATTTTCTATTTGTTCAGTTNTTCCCTTCAAGTGAATTCCCAGCAGTGAAGCCCCTGCATGAAAGGTGTGCCTTCTATGGCTTTGGTTAGATGGTGTTCCAGAGAGCCATTTGAATGGGAATGGCCACTAGCACTGCACTTGTGTACGCACAAGTATGTTTCTTTTACCACCATTGAGTCCCATGATAGTTTAGTAATGTCCATTTTTTCTAAATAAGTCCTGTTTATTCAAGGAGGCATCTTTTGAAGAAAACATGGGAAGTATAAAAATGCATAAACAAAAAATAAGTTATTCCTAATCTTGCTATTACCAGGGAAATCAGGGTTCCCGTCTGGGTTCTTCATATTGGCTATAAAGGAGTTTAGAAATGGACTCAGGCTGAGCAGTGGTGGCACACACCTTTAATCCCAGAATTTAGGAGGAAGAGGCAAGTGGATTTCTAAGAGTTCCAGACCAGCCTGGGCTACAGAGAGAGTTCCAGGACAGCCAGGGCTACACAGAGAAACCCTGTCTTGGAAAAAAAAATGGACTCAAAAAAAGCTCAAGAACAATCTTATTAAAGTTTGAAAGGAGAAAAAAAAAAAAAAAAACAAAACCAGGGTAGGCACGCTGTAAATCTTGGCAGCTGCCAGGAGGAGGGAGATGGAGAAGAGGAGGAGAGAAATTTGAGTCTGGGTCTGAGAATGCCAGTCGTTCAGCAGTGGAGGTTGGCAAGCAGCCACAGGGACAGAATAGGGAAGGGGACTGGAGAAAAAGAGTGGAAAAAGCCCAGAGTGTCAGGGAACACACAGTAAGGCTTTGGCTAGTATTCAGAAGAAGAGTAGGAAGAACAAGAAGTTACACCTTTTGAGTTAGAACTCAGAAAGCAGGCAGGCTGTAAGTGGCTGCTCAGAGGGAGGGTGCTCTGGGAAGGCTAAGTGCANTATCTCTCTAAGAGGATAATTATTTCTCCCATCTCCTTAGCTTGTCCTCAGATGAATCAGCTTTCCTAAGAGTGCTTTCCTGAGCAGGTGATTGACAAGCCTAGCNGGATTAACTCTTAAGGGAGGAGACAATAGCATGTACTGTTTTCATCTCTGGAGCAGATCAGAATGCCATTTTTCTATCAAGGGCCAGAGGCAAAACTTAAACTTCTGTTCTTTTGACCAGGACTTTCCCTGAATGGACTTCACCAAAGCCCTGAAACCTTTACCCGTTCATATTATAATTTAAATCTTAAACTGGGGAAGTTGTGATATTTCCATTTTAGAGTTGTCCAGGAAGTGAGAGGCGGGGTCCAAAGCCCACAGAGAAGGAGAAGTCTGTCTTCAATGGCTTCCAAGCCTGATAATGCCTCCTTAGCTACCTAAGACCACCAGCCTGAGGTAAAGATTTTAAAAATGTGCTTTTCCCCAAGGATCTATTTCATGATGTATTAGTTACTTGTCTTGTTGTTGTGATGTAATACCTGACAGAAGTACTTAAAGATTACGGAGGGCTTATTTTGGCTCACAGTTTGAGGGTCCAGTCCGTCACAGTGGGGAAGTCATGGCAGCACAAGCTTGAGACAACAGTCACATAGCCTCTGCAGTCAGCATTGGGTTAAGTAGTTAAGGTGGGTCTTCCTACCTCAATTAAGTAATCTAGATACTCCCTCACAGACATGCCCAGAGGCTCTGCTTCTAGGTCCTGTCAATATTAAACATCACACGTTACATCATTCGGCTCTCTGGAAGTGTATCTACTTATGTACAGCAGGATATAAGTTTACTCTCCCCTCCATCTTGAGGGCCTAGTCTGAGTGATGCTGGAATGAACTTTTCATCACTGTAGCCTTGTGCATATCTTGGAATCATTCCCTGGGAACATTCCTAGAAGCAGAATTGCAGGGTCAGTGGATGGACCCTGTTAAGGCATTTGATGAGTATTGAAACCGTGTATGGGGGGAGCTGTGCTCTTGTTCCTCATTTGTTGATGTTTGGATGTCATCCTTGACTTCTCTAGGTTAAATGCCAGTGGCCAATTATTTATCTATTTATCTTAAAAGATGTTTGGACTTCTGCCTTTGGTTCCTAGACATCTTGTTCGTGGGGTAAGATTCTCAGAATTTTTTTTTTAACCTCAGGATTTTCCTCAGATTTCATATCTTGGTGATTTTTACCCGTCATCATCTGTCACACAGACCTTTGACTGTGTCCTGCAGCTCTTTGCTGGGCTTCTTGATTAACTAGATGTCTTGAAGTCTAGAACTCGTGGGAAGATACTTCTGACTTTAGCTTATTTCCCTCATTTCTTTAGTAATGATCACTGAATTCTGATTTGAGAAACTTAGAGTTTCAGAAAAATGGATAATATTTACAGTGTGCTGGATGAGAGGGCATTGTCTTTACAAGGGATGGGGAGATACGGAGGAAAAGACATTGCATGTGCAGGACTTGGGAGCTTCTTCTGGGAAGAAGAAGGAGTTCTTCAGCAAGAGGAAGGCTGGGCTAAGGAGGGGAAAGGCACCTGCAAGGATGAATNCCAAGGGTTAGCAGGTGTTCGAGACAAACCTGTGTGATGGTGGCTTGAGTTCTGTGGGGATTGGAGAGATGTACATGTGGGTCAGACTTTAAGAGTCTTCTTACATCCACCTAAGGAATGTAAACTTAACCCATCTGCAAGGCTGAGGATTGGTAGACTCTTTGAGCAAAAATACTTGGTAGATAGGTAATAGGGAGCCCGGCTAGAAGTCTTTTGTAGACTGCTGCATGCGAGCTTTTGAAGGCCTGAGCCACAATGGTGTAGGCAGGACAAGGGTGGAGGAGAGGGGATGTTCAAGATACATTTCTGACAGAAAATCTGCAGGTGACATGTGGCTTAGGGCAAGCTCTGTGTGTGTGTGTGTGTGTGTGTGTGTGTGTGTGTGTGTGTGTGTGTATGTGTGTGTGTTATGGGAGAATTTGTACCCTATCTGTTCTGTAAGAATTTGCCAGGATACACATAAATTAATGCACAAGAAAGCACTTAGCAATCTAGAAGTGCTCTACAGATGTAGAAACTTAATTTTTTTCCTATGGTAACAGGGAGATGGCTCAGTGGGTGAACGCACTATGGTGGCAAGCCTGACAACCTGACCTTGGTCCCTGGAACCCATGTAAAAAGCCAGACATGATTTGCATGTATAATCCCAGTACTCCTGTGGGAAGCTGGGAGGTGGAGATGGGAAATTCCCTTAAGCTTTCCAGCTAGATATCCTGAAGGATGCAGCACAACAAGTATGCAGGAACAAGAGGGGAGCCCTGCCTCGAAATGGTAGAAAGCAAGAACTGATTCCCAAAAGTCCTCTGACCCGCACACATGCTGTAGCTAATGCCCACCTGTGTGTTCTCTCTCCCACTTTCTCTGTGTCTCTCTCTTATACATAATAATAGAAAAAATGTTAGTATATGTATATTGTATGAAGTGATGGGTTTCACGATGACATTTTATTGAATACTTCATTTATTTGACCGTATTCACTTGTGTTATCTTCTCCTGGCCCCTTCCCACAGATCATCTTCTGCATCCCAAACAGTCCCCCTCATACTTTTATGTCACATGTGTGTACATATGTGTATACGTGTGTCGTGCAGGTTCTGCACATGAGAGGAAGCATGCAATATTTGTCTGAGTCTGGCTTATTTTGCTTAACATGATCACCTCAGTTCTCTTCATTTTCCTGCAAATGTCAGACTTTTTATTCTTCTTTATGGCAGGCTAAAACTCATACGCTGTGCATGCATTATATTTTCTTTATCCACTCCAGCTCTTAAACTTATTGATATTGATGGTGTTTAAGAATTCCTTCCCCAGAGGACTATTCTACAAACAGAATGGGCCAGTGTATAAAGCATCTAGACACTAGGCAAATAGTTGTTCTTGGGAGACAGACTTAGAATCCTTGTGTTTTATCCTCATCCATTTGTCTCCCAGAGCATGGAGGCACTTCTTTTTTAATGCTGCTCCTGCATCCATTGAAAAGAGAATCTAAATAGCTGAGAACAGGGTCCAGCCTAACATGTAGTCTTCCAGCAGGGAGGAGACATGTCTGTCTTTGGTGGGTCTCTGGTCTCTGGGATGGAGGAACACCAAGGGAAGTGCTTGGACTCATTCTGGGTAATAGCTCTGACCTACGGCTGACTGACTAGCTGCATTGTATGATTGCCAGTGCCGGGGTGGGGGTGGATGTGGGTGGGGGCATAAGGGTGGGAATGAGACAGGGTGTGGCAGTGGGGGATGGGCATGGGTAGGGTGTGGCAGTGCGAGTGAGGCAGGAGACTGAAGAGGGAGATAAGGATACCCCTTCCTGTGCAGCCAGGCACAGGAAGGCTTCTGCAGAGAAAAGATTAGACACAGGCCTCACTGTCGAGAACACAATCCAGAGGACTGTGGGGCAAACCCCAAACTTTGGTGATAGCGTTGTTTTGGGGAATGGAGGACNACAGAGGGGGCCTGCCTGTACAAATTCGGGAAACAGCAAGTTGGGGCTGGAAGGACCTTTTTTAGATCTGTTCAGCAAACATGTTTTGCAGACAGAAGCTCCTGCCTTCGAGAGGGAGGATTAATGAGCAGGAGGGCTGTTTTTCTCTCTTCCCCGGGAAGCAAAATGCCAGGATTTGCAGGTGCTTGAAAGCCTCGTCAAGCACCTGCCCCCAGATGGCATGAAACAAATGAGTTCTGCCCGAGTTAACCACTTGGGGGCCCAAGGACGTTTCCTAAGTAGCACTCCCCGCCCCTGCTTCCCACCTGTTGGTGGAAAGTGAGATCCCAGTGTGGTGGCCCTCCTGCCTGTCACAGTGCAGGTGAAGGACGACNGAGAGACAAGTCAGAGGTTTCCCTGCTTGAATGCTGATCAAATGCAATTTTGTGGACTACTTTTTATCTTTCTTACATGTTTGATTTCAAATCAACTTCCTATTTCTAAGAAATAAGAGTATAAAATACAGCATGTGAAGAAGAAGATTTTTTTGTTGTTGTTTTCGAGACAGGGTTTCTCTGTATAGCTTTGGAGCCTGTCCTGGAACTCACTCTGTAGACCAGGCTGGCCTTGAACTCACAGAGATCTGCCTGCCCCTGCCTCCCGAGTGCTGGGATTAAAGGTGTGCGCCACCACCGTCCCCGGACAGAAGAAGATATTTTGTCTTGATTTTTGAAAATATGTTGTGGAGACCTTAGGGCTGCTTTATTTTCGTTTTTATTAGGCTTTAATTTTTTTTTTTTTAAGACAAGATCTCCATGTAATCTATGCTGGCCTCAAACTTGCTATGTATAAGAGATTGTTTTTGAACTTTGGATTCTCCTGTCTTCATCTCTTAAGTCCTGGCATTACAGATGTGACCATCACCATGCCTGGTTTTATGTGCTATTGGGTATCAAACCCAGGTTTTCTTTGGTGTGTGCTAGGTAAGCACTCTCTCTTCTGAGCTACATTCCCAGGCCCGTATTCTGAGGTCTACATTAGAACTCTCCTCATCCCACTTTGAATCTGTAGTATGGACCCACACCAGCCAGCCCTGCTAGGTGCTCCTGCTTTGTGTGGTAGGGATTTGTATTTGGAGAGCNCATTTGTAGGACAACAGCTCTCGTTTAGAGTCAGGGGACCATTGTGACATCNCTTAGGTGCAGTCTGGCCTGAGGAGAGTCACTCCTTGCTTTCNAGTCCTGACTTGGGAAAGCAGAGAGACATGATTGGCTCCTCCTGCCTCTTCCTGAGGATGCCATAGCAGAGTGTAGCCAGATTAACCCCTAAATATTACAAATGTGTGAGGGCTTTGCTTTTCTTAGTGTCAGAAACGTTGTTTGATCCTGGCTTTGGCTTCTTATAGTAGATGCTTGCTTTTGAGAAATGTTAACTAAAAAAACCCAAATCTTTCTTTTAGAGGCAGCTGTACTTCAGCACAGTTTTATAGGGACAGTTGTGATGCACCCTATGAGCTGGAAAGGGTACCTCGAGAGGTGAGGTGAGATATATTTATTTCCTCCTTATAGCCCAGTCACATGAAAGGCTGGAGTAGGGCAGACAAAGAAAGAAAGAGTTGTATGTTTGTGGTATATATATTCTCATGCCATTGTTTGCACGTGTGGAGGTTAGAGAGGGACATGGGGCGACAAACCTTTTCCTTTTAGACAGAGTCTCTCACTGTTCTGGAAGCTAGTCTGGTGACCAATAAGNCCCAGGGATGCTCCTGTCTCTACCCCCATAGTGCCATGGTTTCAGGCATGAGTGGCGGGTCTGGCTTTTTACACATGTGTTGGTGTATGATCTTGGGTCCTCATGCTTGCACAACAAACATTCTTACCAAACCATCTCTCAGGTTCTTTTTAAAAATTTTGTTACATGTTTGTGTATGTATGTGTATGTGATACTAGAGGACAACTTGTAGAGTTTGTTTTCTCCTTCTACCATGTGGGTCCTGGAGATCAAACTCTGGCCATCAGGCATGGTGACAGGCTGAGCCCTCTTGCTACTTCTGCCTTGTTTTTGGTGAAAGTGTATTATGTATCCCCAGCTGACTGTCTCCCTAGCTGAAGATGATCTTGAACTTCTGATATTCCTGCCCCCACCTCTTAAGTGTTGTGATTACAAGTTTTATGCAGTTTTGGGGACTATGTTAGTCAAGGTCTGTAAAGGAACAGTACCATATGTGTGTGCCCAGTGCCCTTGGAAGGTTAAATAGGGTATAGGATCTCCTAGAACTGAAGTTATGGATGGTTGTGAGACACCGTGTGGGTGCTGGGAATTGAACCCGGGTCCTCTGGAAGAGCATCCAGTGCTTTTAACCACTGAGACATCTCTCTGGCCTTATCAACATATGTATCAAAATGGGATTTATTAGAGGCTTACAGGATGTGATCCAGGTAGTCCAACAAAGGCTGAACTGGTGGACCAAGAGTCTGGTGGTTGCTTATTCCATTAGCTGGATATATCATCAGTGCCAATGTGGCACTGAAAGCCTGGAAGATTCCTGGAGAGCTGTTGATCTTTAGTGATGCTGGAGTCTGAAGAAGTAGGTTCTAATAACAGTGAAGAAGTGCTAAGCAAGCAAGGTAGATGAACTTGCCAGAGTGAGTGAGGACAAGCAGGCACAAAGCAATGATTCTTTCCTGTCCTTTTAACTCAGCTGCCACCAGAAGGTGCTGTCCACATTTAGGGTGGGTCTTCCTGCTTCCAATAATCTGATCAAGAAAATCCTTCCCAGGAGTGCCCAACAGCTTGTATTCCAGTTGATTCCATGCAGTGAGGTTGACAACCAAGATTAGCCATGACAGAGATTGAACGCAGGCCTTCCTGAACGTAGGCAAGCACTCCACCAGCGGGGCTATAGCCCCAGTCTCCAGGCAGATATTTTAAAGGATTATCTCTCTATGTATTAGGAAAACTGTCTTGCTTTCCTTGTGTCTCTGGAGCCTTCACGGAAGAGAAGAGGATATGATTCAGGAGTTGGCAGTTATGTTCTTGTCTAGAGAAAGCTAACTCTCACAGTCTCTCCAGGGCCAACTGCTGTTGCCAGTTTATTTCATAACAGTCCAAAAACATTTTATGGCACATACAGATGTAGAACTGTGTCCCCCACCCCCTTTTCTTTTGCTTTTTTTTCTGTGATATTATTTTCTTTTTTTTCTTATTAAAACATTTGATGTACAACTGCAGGAGAGATAATATACAGATATATTGAACATAAATAGAGGTACAAATTCTTATCCTAATAGTGAAATGTTTCACTAAAGCATGCCCAGTGATTGGGCAAAACCAAAACTTATTTTATGCTACAGTCATCCTAGGGTCCTTCCTGCTAGGTAGCCTCCCTGGATCTGTGGGTTGCAGAGTGATTGTCCTTTGGTTTATATCTAGTATCCACCTATTAGTGAGTACATATCATGTTTGTCCTTCTGAGTCTGGGTTACCTCACTCAGGATGATATTTTCTAGTTCCATCCATTTGGCAAATTTCATATGGTCATTGTTTTTCTCTGCTGAGTAGTATTCCATTGTGTATATGTACCACATTTTCTTAATCCATTCTTCAGTTGATAGGCATCTAGGTTGTTTCCAGGTTCTGGCTATTACAAATAATGCTGCTATGAACATAGTTGAGCATGTGTCTTTGCATATGATTGAGCATTCCTTGGGTGTATACCCAAGAGCTGGGTCTTGAGGAAGATTCATTCCCAATTTTCTGAGAAACCACCATACTGATTTCCACAGTGGTTGTACAAGTTTGCCCTCCCACCAGCAGTGGAGGAGTGTTCCCCTTGCTCCACATCCTCTCCAGCANAGACTGTCATCAGTGATTTTGATNNTAGCCATTCTGACAGGTGTAAGNTGGTATCTCAGAGTCGTTTTGATTTGCATTTCNCTGATGACTAAGGATGTTGAGCATTTCCTTAAATGTCTTTCAGCCATTTGAGATTCTTTTTGAGAATTCTCTGTTTAGCTCTGTAGTCCATTTTTTAATTGGATTGTTCAATATTTTGATGTCTAGTTTCTTGAGTTCTTTATATATTTTGGAGATCAGCCCTTTGTCAGATGACCCCACCCCCTTTTCATACACCATTCTCCCTTCCTCACCTTGCTTTATTTAATAAATTTTACAGAAAGATGTCCAAAGCTATTTGGTTCATTGATGTCTGGTTGCCGTGCTTTGTATAACCATTTCTGTGCAAATGGACTTTTAGTTTGTTCATATAAGTACTCTCACAAATATAATATGTAGACCACCCTGGCCCCAGACTTGTAACCATCTGCCTGGCTAGTCTCTAGAGTGCTGGGACTAGAATGTACCACCAAGCACAGCTAAGATCTGGGTTGATTGAATGTAGGTGCCCTTTTTACTCATTAGCTGTATGATTTTATGTAATGTGAATTTCTAAACAGTCTTATTAAATAAAAAACACAGAGCAAGATATTGGGGTGAATGTTGAAAGATCAGAGAGACAGAACAAGCCACAGCCAACCTCACCTCGACAACTTCTCAGCTAATCTTGTTTCCTCAGACTGCNGGCTTCTGAGTCCTCACCTGAATGGATCTCAGCTGAACTGCTTAAGAGCCTAAAAGCTTAAAAGCCTCTAGTTCCTGGTCCTCACGCCTTATATACCTTTTTGCTTCCTGCCATCACTTCCTGGGATTAAAGGTGTGTGTCACCATGGCTGGCCATTTCCAATGTGGCCTTGAACTCACAGAGATCCAGGTGGATCTCTGCCTCCCAAGTAATAGGATTAAATGTGTGTGTGCCACCATTTTCTGGCCTCTATGTCTATCTAGTGGCTGTTCTGTTCTCTGACCTCAGATAAGTTTATTAGGTTGCATAATATATTGGGGGACACAATATCACCACAATTTTAAGCTTTTAAAAAATTTGTGCATATGAGTGTGTGTGTGTGTGTGTGTGTGTGTGTGTGTGTGTATGTAGATATGCCAGGTATGTGCAGGTGCCTGCAAGGGCCAGAAGTAGGCATCGGATCCCTGGAGCTAGAATTATAGGCGATTGATTGTGTGTCCTGTGTTGTCTGTGTCCAGCCTCCCCTGACTGCCACCCTGGCAGGTAGATTCTGAGAATCTACCTTTGTTCTCTTGAAGAACAGAAAGTAATCTGAACCACTGAGCCATCTCCCAAGCTCTATGATTTTTAACAGATTAACCTCTTGGAGCTTCGATTTCCTATCTTTATATTGGGAATAATAATACCTATCTAATGGGCTGTTGAAAAGATTAAATAAAATTCTGTATGGAAAAATACAGAAAACTGANCCAGTGTGTTAAGATCATGATCTAAATTCCCAGAAACCTGAGAAAACATACTGTATCTTGGCAAAACAAAGTCTCCAGGGCCGAAGTAGTTACCTTGTGACTCACTGGTGTGACTCAAAGTGAGTCACACCATTACCTAACCTCTGGTTTTCTAACCTGATGAATGATGCAATCTAGATCATGAAGATGACAGAGGTCCCTATTAGATCACATGTTAAAATATTTTGTAACCTGTAAAGGGCTACATAACAAAATGTTGGAATTTATATCCTGATGCAAGAGGAGTAGCCCAACACAGGTAGGTGTCTGACATCTTTGGCCGAGGAGAATAATTAACTTGCAATAATACAAAATTAGCATCCGATGTAAAGCAAGCGAGATTGCAGCACTGATTATAGTAATGGTTAGTAATTGCATCCTTGTAATTAAGCAATAATGAGCTCCCTGGGACAGAACCTTGTTAGAGTGAAAGACGGATCAAAAGCTTTCAGTTTAATGTATACTCATTGAACACAGTAGCAGGTTAAGCAAAGAAGAGGGAGTTGTTGAAGCACTGTCCTTGTCCTTAAGGGCAGCAGGGTGATGGCCCTGCACAGCCTTCACCAGACTGACACTGGAATGCTGGGATTGAAGGAACATCCTCACTGCTCAGGGGCTGTTGAGGAGAGAGGGCCGCAGAGCCGGGTTACCAGTTTGATGTCTTCTAGAATCTCATCCTGAGTCTAAAGAACTGCTANCAAATGCTGTCTTGAAATTCTACTCGTTGCCTTCATTGTTCTGTATTTGGTCCTTTTGGATCTGCCAGAGATCTCTTGTTTATCATGCCCTAGCCATCTCGACCACAGCTTCTGGGTGGGAGTTGTACCTACCCCTTGTTTCTAGTATGACCTGCCCATCCACACTCTCCTGGGTAGTAAAATAAAGGGTATTCAGTCACTTTTGAGTTTCAGAAAAACAACATTTTTAATGTAAGGATGTCCCACATAACATTTGGGCCACATTTATATTCAAAACATTATTCATATACATAAGTAGCTCAGCTTGGGATGTGCAGGGCCCTGAGCACCATTCTTGTCACCACATACAAAAGTTTTTACATGTGTCTCATATAATATTTGTTGGGAGGCATANATTAGATTATGTGTGTGAAAATAATAAAACATTAATATCTGAAATTGAAATTTAAGTTCTATCTTGGCTCTCTGCTGTATTCTCTTTTCTCATATCTGGCAACCCTACCTGGAAGTCCTGATTTCAAATTCTGTAAAACAGTGCAGACCATCCTCATGTCTCCTGGTACCCTAGTGGCAGGGCATATTGGAGGGTTAATGTGAGGAAAGAATTCCCAGCTCATGTCGTGTTTGGTAAATCTAGTGTTAAACAATGTTGATTGTTTACTGTTTTTTTTTTTTAATTCTATCAGTGTATTTAAAGCTCCTGGGTTGGGTTGCACCACTGATTATTTCTCAGTGGTGTCCTGTGAGGCCACCTTAACACCCACTGTCTCTGGTCTTGAGTACTCATGATACTGAACGAGTGTTGAGTGTCTCTGGTGGCCATTTCCATCAGCAGACCATGAGTTCACATGGAAAAATAACAACAGCAACAAAGACCTTTCTATAATGTTGTGATACCATTNATTTATTTATTTATTTATTTTGGTTTTGGGAGACAGGGTTTCTCTGTGTAGCTGTGGCTGTCCTGGAACTCATTCTGTAGCCCAGGCTGGCCTCAAACTCACAGAGATCCACCTGCCTCTGCCTCCCAAGTGCTGGCATTAAAGGCATGCGCCACCACCACCCAGCGATACCATTGCTTTTTAAATCCACATTTTGACAATAAAACATCACATAGACATAAGGCTATGTAAATTAAAAGATTAGAAAAGTATATATAAAGATGTAAACTAGTTGTACCCAGAAGAAAGGGATTATAGATAATTTCCTTTCCCTTTTTGTCTGTAGTATCTGCACTTGTCAGAAGAATTAACACAAACACATTTGATTATTATATATTCAAAGGGACACATTCCCATGTTTTACTTACTACTCTGCAACTCAATGATAGGGAATTTAGTATCATCTCAATTTTCTGGATTAGGAAACTTTATACAACTCTCAACTCCATTGCCTGGATGAGACATGCTTTTTGGAAATGAGTTTGGTGCTTATTCACCAGCCTCCTGCATTTACAGACTAAGGTGAGGTCCTGGGAAGGGAAAATGGCCTGAGACACAGTTTTCTTCCTTTTCCTTTCTACCTCCTTCATTCTCCCTTCCCTCTCTCCCTCCCTTTCTTCCTTTTCTTCTCTTTCCCCTTCCTCCACCTCCTCTTCTTCAAGACAGAAGCTCACTCTGTAGCTCATGTGGGCCTAAACTATGGAGCCCAGGATGGCTCTTGACAACTTTCTGCCTTTGTCCCCCCAGTGCTAGGTTATAGGTATGGTCCACATTCTTATCTTCCCCTTCCTCTCCCTCCCTCCTTCCTTCCTTCTTGCCCTCCATTCCTTCCTCCCCCTTTTCTAGTTGTTTTGAGACAGAGTCTCACTACGTAGCCTATGCTGGTCTTGAACTCTTGGTGTGCCTCCTGCCTCGACTCTCCAAGTGCTGGGTTATGTGGACATCCCATAGTGGTCTTAAGAACATAGTTTTTGAACAAAGACAAGTCCTCTTAATATTTCTGGGGACAACTGGGGTTCAGAACATAGAGGAGGGGACATGGCTTCTGAGCTTATCTGTTTTACTGAACCCCAAAGGGCAAGGGGAAAAATATATGGATGTAACAGTGAGCAGTGTTCTAAAAGATACTTTTAAAACAGGTAAATGTTGCCAAATCTGTTACCCTGGATGGTTTTCTTTTTTTTTTAAGCCTTTAAAAACATACTCAATTTCATTTCCTGTATCTTTAAATAGTTCCTTCTGCTTTTTCCTCATCTGTTTTCTTTTCCTTTTCAACTCTCACACACATACCCATTTGTTTAGAACTACTGTGATAATTATAGTATTTGGGATTTCACTCATTCACCTCAGTGTTCCTATTTATTCCCCAGCCCCCTGTGCCTGGTACTTAGTTATATTAGGGTGAGTGCCGAATGAGTTATAGGAGTGGTATTTGAGGGGATCTAAATCTGGCTCCCAAAGAGAGTGTGCTGGGGCAGGGGCCATAGTGAACAGCAGCGCATGACCTGGAATCAGTGTGCAGACCCATCAGTACGGTTTGATGCAAGGGCTTTCTAGACCACCGTGTTCAAAGGGCATAGGGACCATTCACTCGAACTTCAGACAGTGACATTGTCAATCAAGAGACAGGAGGTGGCAGTATTCTGTTTTGAGTCACAGCGGCTCTTAGGTGATAACAGTACCTACATCATGGCGTTGTTTTAAGGATCCTGTGTGTAAATACATGTAGGAGAAGGTTCAGGACACAATAAGCCTCAAGTGCCAGCTATTATTACTGTAGTTAGCAGAATGGAAAATTCCTATAATATGCTTGATCAGTAGCACATCTTGCAACACACTTGCTCTGTAGACAAGGTATGATTGTTATCTAGATGTCACTCTAGAGCTGGGTTCATCTGTTTCTGAGGTTTCCCCTCCTGGGATACTGTCTCATCACAGCGATTGACAAAACCTGGGCTGTTTACATCATGGCCCATACGGAAGGACTTTCCTAGAGATGTAATGTGTTTTCTCTTAGAAGTGGAACAGTCACCTCAGCGTGTAACCTGGAGTGCCCGGTCCTGTCTTATTCACACAAAGCCTGCAGTTGTACAGAGACCAAACTTGTTTGCCACCGAGGTTCATTTAACAAAATGTTCAGGGTTGGAGCGTAGCTCAGTGGTAGATCATGTAATCAGCATGTGTGAGGCTCTGGATTAAAATATATATATACACAAAACATCCAAAAAAACATTAAAGTTAATTTCTTATAGAAAGAGTATCTGAACTTTTGTAGTTTGGTCCAGGTGGTAATCATGCAAGCCCAGGCTGATTGTGACTGGGCCTCTCCCTTTTCTTCATATCAAAGGTATAATTTGGGCACTGATAATCTTCCTTTAAGAGCCTGGTTTCTTAGGTCTCTGTATTTGGCCTCCCCCTTTTTTTCTGGATTTCTTGCTTTGTTTCTTTGACATCATGCAAAAATTAGAAATGAAAGTGTATCAGATCACCTGTGCACATGAAAAGGATGCAGCCCAGTCCCATGATTCCAGTTTCTGACTTATGAAAGGGATGAGTCCTGGTCCACACAGCTTCAGGTCTCCTTGCTATCTTGTGCTCAGTACTGAGGTTTCTTTTCACTTTTTAATTTTATTTTTGAGACAGAGTCTCAGTATGTAGCTCTGGCTAGCTAGCCTGGAATTCCCAATGGAGACCAGGTTGGCCTTGAACTTGCAATGGTCTTCCTGCCTTCACCTCCCAAGTTCTGGGATCACTAGTGTGGTGCCTTCTTCTCAGTTTTAACAGCAGGTTTTTAAGTGGCATGCCATCTCCCTAAGATTTATCAAGAGTTCAGCATTGATTCTGCTTTAGGTAGCATGATATAGTAAGAAAGGATTTTGAATTGGAAACCAGAGGGGCAATAGAGAAGGGAAGACTCATGTATAAAGTGCCCACCCTGCGTTGTTCAGCTCATCCCATCTTTCTTGAGCTCTTCCTATTCACCAGACCTGGTGAAAGTCACTATTGGGCAACTGAGCCAAGGTTGAGTTAGACTCTCAGCTCCTCTAATTATAGACTGTAGGAGCTCAATGCTTTCTTTTTTATGATTTGCAAACCTATTTTATTAAAAAATTTCAAAACTAAGAATGCACTATGGACCATCAAAGAAAATTAACATTCTTAAATGTTTTTGGAGAAAAAAGTATTCACAAAGAAATACTATATTTGTCTTAGAAATTCATATTAATATGTGTCTCACCAGGAACAGTAGATGAAAGAGATAAAGGAATATTCTTTTTTAGTTTATTTACTTATTTTACATCCCAACTGCAGTTTCCCCTCCCTCCTCTCCTCTCATGCCCTCCCCCAACAAAGGAATATTTTAAATCACTGACATAATTATCAAGTTTCAGTTTAGCCAGACACATTATGTGCATGTTGTGAGTTCTTGTGTGTAAGCAGCATTGAGATGCTGAGTGATGGTGAAAGAGTGTAGACAGATAGACATAGTGAAGTAAAATTATGGTGCGTGATACTGTCTAAGGGGAAGAAGGCATTAAGAAAGTGAAATCCGAGGGCCCAGGCCCCCTCTCGGGTCAGGGAAACACATGAAAGGATGTGATGCTTCAGCTGAGTTCTAAAGCAGAAGTGAAAATTAGCTGGGTTAGGGGAGGTGACGGGAGGCTATGGGCTCTTGTTCTGGGCAGAAAGGTTGGAGGAGAAAAGCAGAGCTGTGCTATTTTGGACTTTGGGGGAAAACAGTGTACCATGTGAGGGTTGTGAGGAGGTGGTGAGATGTGACTCTAGCAATAGAGACAGAAAGTAGATGATGGGANACTTGTGAATGATCTTAAGGAGTTTGCTTTTCCAACACCAAGTACTGTCCTCAAGACTTCTAATTTTGTCAGCCATCATAATTCAGTGAGATAGGTGCTGTGAGCTCCGTTTTGTCAATGGGGAAGAAAAATCATTTGTCCAAAGGCACAGACTGAGAAAATACAACAGCCAGGATGTGAACCTTGGTCTCTTTGTTTTTTACAGTTAGAATGTCTTTGATCACTAATGCCTTTCGAACTTGAAATCTGGCTGTTAGGGTTTGGAGCTGACCTTGGTTTCTCTCAAACTCAGTTTGCTCAAGTTACATACAATATTAATCAATATTAACCCCAGGGACTATTGAAAATGAAGAAATATACATAAAGGGTCAAGTATAGTGCAAGGCGTATAGGCGGTGGAGCCACTGTGTATGGGCTCAGATTCTGGCACAGAGACGTGTTCTTCCTTCACAGTTCCAGTGATATGAGACAGAACCCTTTGAGCATCTATGGCATGTTTGTCNGTCATCTTCCAAGGACTGTTGAAACCCACCTACACATCACCTTACTTGACAGGTTCAGCACATTGGGTTCTCCACCTGCCATCCTTCGTCACTGAGATTTAGGTCTCCTGGTAGGAGTAAGCCTGATGCTTCCCTCAACCTCCTAAGAACCCTTCTCTCCAGGATTCACTGTCTTTTTCTTCTCCTTCCAGAGCGAACTATTTGTCCTGTTATGCCTAAGACACAATGATCTTCCGCAGTTAGCTAGAATTATTCCTTAACCTCTTTTGTTTGTTTGTTGTTTGAGATACGGTCTCCTTCAAACTCAAAGTTCCTCTAGCCTCAGCCTCCTGAGTGTGAGCTCACTTTCTAGTTACTATTTACACTTTCTCATGTTGGTCTTGGGGCGGATGTCTCCAGGTGGTAGCCGAAGGGCACAGGAGGCACTCAGATTACGATTGGCCTCATAAGAACGAGGCTTGGAGGGTACCAAGGTCTAGGGGAAGCTTTTGTTTTGTTTTGTTTGCTTGTTTGAGCAATCTTGATGATCCTCTAAGTTACACAGTGGTAATATTCTTCTTAGCACAATTGGAGAAGCAAATGCCTACAGCTAAGCCATATGCCCATTAATTAACTCTTTCTGTCTACAAAGTAGACATTTACTAAGTGTAACTCTGTTCTAGGGCAAGGAAATAGAGCTGAAAGACACTGTCCCTTCCCTCCAGGATAAGGCAGACATTTGAATAAATAAATATGTATAGCAAGTGAAGTTCTAGCATGGAGGAATGGTAAAAAGTCATCACTTTATTTTTATCACCTATTTGAGGAAGACCAGTGAAAGATTCAGAAAAAATGAGAGGCTTGCTCTGGGCTTTGAAGGACTTGTATCTTGAAGAAAATTTCAGGAGGACATCCCCAGTAGAGGAGAGGAGTTAGCATGGCTCGTTGCAATTAGAAGACAGGTGCCATTGGAGGCTGTTTAGCACCAGTGTGGTGGGTAGGAGGTAGATAGAAATGGGACAGTCGGGGAAAGGCGAGATGGTATGATCCCCAAGAACCTAGGACTTGCATGAGAGTGAAGGGCCTTTTATAATTTCCTCCCTTTCATTTGGTCTCCTGGCAGCTGTCATTTTCTTCATACACAGCCTATTAATTGTCTTAATCTCTGGATGGCTCTCCTCTCTCCCTACTTGTCTGCACTCCTGGCTAGCCTGGCTTTCCACACAAAAAGAAAACACAGTTTATCACTTGAAGACCTCTGACCTGACAGCTTGGAGGAATAAAGGTCACCAGGTGAAAGGGCATGTGTGTCATTTACTTTCTGCAGCATGAGGTAGCTAGGGAGAATGAAGTCCATCTGTGACCAAACACCTATGTTCCTCTTTCACTGGCAGCGTCACCAGAGGGGAGCCTTAAGCTGCTCTTCAAATGAGTCAGCCCTCTTGTTTCTGTAGCGTAGGGCCTGGTTCAGCCTGAGCTCCTGGGGACTTCTGCCAGGCCCTTCTCACTGTTGCCTGTGTTTGCTTGCAGCCGTGTAAATGAGTATGGAAGATTATGATTTCCTGTTCAAAATTGTTTTAATTGGCAACGCTGGAGTGGGAAAGACGTGCCTAGTTCGACGATTCACTCAGGTAAGGGGATCTGGAATCCAGGGTTGGGTTTGTTTGTCTCCCCTGTCTTACAGTGACGATCTGCTGGATGGGTGATTGGGCCCAGTACTAACCCCTGGGCTGCACGTTCTTAAGGCACCCTTTAAAAGCTCATCAAGTTTATAGCCAAAGGTTTTCTAAAGAGCCTGAGGGAGCATGGTGCTGAGGGCTTCTTCCACACCTCATCTTGCTTCCTCATACAAAAAGGGACAGGTGGTTTTGTTTTCAGTGTTCAGTATCAAAAATAGATTTGGCTTATAAAATAGATCTGTAGTTCATAATCATCTAAGGTGGAAACAAATTAATCTGGGCATTAAACCAAGTCCAAATAGTCATTTTTTAAAAGCCCCAATACAGATTAAACCTCAACTTTTGGGCCTATGTCCATTTTCATCCAAAGAACAAAGTGAACTCTTTTGGTTTATAACCAAACAATCTGCTTGGGTGTCTTAGGTAGGAATAAGCTGAGGGCAGTGACGAACCTGAATGGAACCAAATATGCTTTCTGATTTGATTCTTTCTCGTCGGACCTAAGTGCAAGTCCACTCCAGGGTTGGCTCCTTGAGAATCGCTGGCCAAGGTTACATATTTGTTTTCATACAGAAATTAGTGAAAAGTCATTCTGAAGTTGGTTTTGTTTCCCACTGAAAAATCCAAATGATGCTCTTTTCTGGATCATCACGCATATAGCCTGTTTTTGTGACAGGCACCTTGGGAACACTGAGATGAGCTCTTCGAGGGCTTAAGATGACCTGGTGTTGTGGAAAGAGCACGACTCAAGGTTGTCGACCCAGGTGTTGACTTGATCCCGATGCCCACCTTCCCTTGCCAGGCCTCCCCACTGCATGCCACAGGCTGGTGAGCTCCAACCCCCCTTTCACTGTGGTCTGTGAGTCTGTGGAAAACTGGAGTGGCAGATTGGGCAACCCAAGCAACTTCAGGGCTCACAGTTGCTGGAAATGTCAAGGTTTTTCCCTTGCTGAGTGACCACAGACAGGAGCCCATGTATTCTCTAAGTCTTGGGCTGATGAAATCAAAAGTAAAAAGCCAACCAGCATCTGGAGTTCAGTCAACTATCACAGAGAGATACTGGAAACTCCAGCTGCTTTTACATCCACCTAACCGTAGCAGCCTTTCTTGCTTCTGTAAGGAGGACACACCCACACATTTTCCATAGAGAAAAATTTGTTCCTTAGTGCTTTATTAGAGTCTGCTTGCCGGTGTTTTTTTACTGAAAGGTCACTTAGAGATTATTCAATCCAGTCCTCTCATACAGATCCAGAGGGACCCAGAGACATGCTTGTGATCCTGAGGCATGTAGCTGGCAAATCTGGGACTCTAGTCTCCTGCTCTTTGGCCCAATGATCTTTCCACAGTTCTCTAACCTCTGGGACTACTCTCCTTAATGTCATAAGATAAACTCTGCCATTAAAAATGGAAGTGCTTTTATTTTTGATCAGTAATTCTACCAACAAGGTGTTTTTCTTTTCTGTCTACTTTTTGATCTCTCTATCCCTTCAGTTTTCCCTAAAGTTCGTATTTTATAGTCAGGATAATGTTTGTTTTTATTATTTAGTAAGCAGTTGAAATGAATTGGATTCAGCTGGTTTTGAGATAGGAAGGTTTGGGGAACAAAGCAGGGGCTTGGGAAAGATTTGTTTTATTTATTTATTTATTTATTTATTTATTTTTGGCATTTGTTACTCTGCAAACAGCTGGAGCTATAAACCTGAAGCTTGGCAGCTTTCTGTCTGAGCCAAGCCAAAAAGGGAAATCGACTCAATATTTGTAAATAAAGTTATG
The DNA here is from genome assembly GCA_001675575.1 of Neotoma lepida. Classification (NCBI taxonomy): domain Eukaryota; kingdom Metazoa; phylum Chordata; class Mammalia; order Rodentia; family Cricetidae; genus Neotoma; species Neotoma lepida. The sequence goes on along the minus strand of LZPO01107978.1, from coordinate 17,233 downwards.
AATGTTTATATTTACATCACTTGCAGACATGCAATGAAGCTTTTGCTTTTGGTTTGAAGCTCAGTGTTCTGAGTTTAAACTTTAATTAAGGAACTCTCTTGTTAGGGAATGGATTTAATTAAAGATGTCCCAGTCTTAGCTGCAAGAGCTAATAAAGTCCATTTTGCTTTATTCCTGGAATTCTGCAGTCTGAAGAGGGAAGAGACTAGGTAAAGACTTTTTTTCTTGGTGGAGGTCCTTGCTGCCCCAACCTAAGCTTACAGGAAATATGCAAAAGTAAACTACATTTTCATGTGGTTTTGCTAATGTCCCTATCCTCTTGAAACTGTTAGGTTTCCAGTTTAAGGTAAAGCAGTTTTCTCCTAATTCATGCTTACAGCAACTTCAAATTCAATGATTTTGAGGTCTAGAGAGGGGGAGTGGTTTGTCTGGAGTCGTCTGTCGCCTCCTCTTTGATGCTGCTTCTACCCTGCTGTCTTTCTAAGGATGTCATGTCCCAGAGTCGTTCATCTGGACTGTGTCATTGTGTGTGTGTCCATCTGGACTGTGTGTCATTGTATGTATTCATCTGGGCTGTGTGTCATTGTGTGTGTGTGTCCATCTGGACTGTGTGTCATTGTGTGTGTCCATCTGGACTGTGTCTCATTGTGTGTGTGTCCATCTGGACTGTGTCATTGTGTGTGTGTGTCCATCTGGGCTGTGTGTCATTGTATGTATTCATTTGGATTGTGTGTCATTGTGTGTGTGTCCATCTGGACTGTGTGTCATTGTGTGTGTCCATCTGGGCTGTGTGTCATTGTGTGTGTGTCCATCTGGACTGTGTGTCATNGTAGTGGTACTAGAGTTGTAGCTAAGTCTCAACCAAAGGATCCCACATTTGGTCTGTGTTATTTGCATCCTTCTCCCAATCGATTGTTACTTCACCTGTCTCTTATACACATCTAGATGTGTATAAGAGACAGGTGTGTGTGTGTCCATCTGGACTGTGTGTCATTGTGTGTGTGTCTATCTGGGCTGTGTGTCATTGTGTGTGTCCATCTGGACTGTGTGTACTTGTGTGTGTGTCTGTCTGGACTGTGTGTACTTGTGTGTGTGGTACAGTGTACCTCAGGCTGGTGACCGTCCGGAGGGCTCAGGAGAACTCAGAAGCTTTGTGTCTTTCACTCATTCTCATTCTGTAGCAGAGCTCTGCACACTTTACTCCCCTCTTTGTTTTAACCAGTCTTACTTTTCTTTCCCCATCCTGACAGTCCTGATGTCATTCTGGTGACTCATTCCACCCCAATCTTATCCTTGTGTGAGTTTTCTGTTTGGAAACCAGCACTCCTCACTGTACCTTCAAGATTCTCTCCTTTCCAGTCAGCCTCTTNCCTGGTCATTCTTTTCTGTGTTTGCTTCTGTCAGCATTTCTCTCTCCCTTTCCCTTTCCTTCTTCCCCTCCAAACATGACACTAAGCAGAGTACTCTTCTACCAGTTACCTCAGCAAAGGATGGGGTGGGGAGTGAGGAGAATCCACTTAATTGAAAGATGTGCTTAAATGTTACTTGCCATTATTTCTTCCTTAGGGTCTTTTCCCCCCAGGTCAAGGAGCCACAATTGGAGTTGATTTTATGATTAAGACAGTGGAGATTAATGGTGAAAAAGTAAAGGTAAGAAGCTAAATTTATAGTAAACCTTTGATGTGTTCTCTAAGAGTTTAGGGGAGGAAGTACAGTCATTTTTTCATAACATTTATTAAATGCCTTCATTCAAATCCACATTGGAAATGATACAGTGGGTGGAGCTCAGCTGGCAGAACACTTGCCTAGCATGCAGGAAGCTCTGGATTAAACAACGAGGTGTGGTAGTGTATACCTGTAATCCCACCTAGGAGGCAGGTGGAACGATTGCAAATTCAAGGTCATCCTT
>LZPO01107978.1:0-15164 GCA_001675575.1 Neotoma lepida | reverse complement strand
TCCTGGAACTCACTTGGTAGCCCGGGCTGGCCTCGAACTCACAGAGATCCGCCTGCCTCTGCCTCCCGAATACTGGGATTAAAGGCGTGCGCCACCACCACCCGGCAGAGATCATATGTTTATATGAAGACAGTGGGGAAAATGCATTTTCCTGTCATGTCAGAAGTGAAAACAAAGTAGGAATTTCTTTTTGGATTTCAAAGTTGGACCAATAGTATTTCTCTTCTAAATAAAAGCTCTATTTGACAATGCTTCCTGATCCCCACATTTCATTGTAGGTAGTGTAGGTAATTCAGTCACATGAATTACTTATCAAAATTATCCTTTCTCCCACTATGTCTTTGTTTTTGAAGTCTTAGAGGTCCAAGAAAGGACCTTTGACCTCTACTCTGTCTTCCACTTGGTGGCTTCTAGATGGCTTGGTACTTAGAAGAAGAATAATATGTCCAGAACAGGAGGTAGTCTGTTCATAGAGTATGTATTATAAGTCGGTGTCTCTGATAGATGCTTTTACATATGTTACCATTGTTACTTTAATTCTTGGTATGATCTCTGGGAAGTAGGTGGTATTGTCCTTATTATACAAGCTTCAGAGGTTACTTAATTAATTAATTTACTTAATCATGGCTGTAGTCTGGTCGGGAAACAAGCAGGATCTAAACCTCACTTGCTAACCTATACTCTTCTAACTCCATGGGGTCTCCTGTGGGATAAGAGGGGAATGAAGGCACAATAGGCTCATCACTTTGCAGCAAGAAAAGGAGGTGATGGAAAGAAATATGAAGTGAAGGGCTGAGAGAAGGCTTAGAGGTTGAGTGCATACTGCTCTTGTATGTGACCTGAGTTTGGTTTCCAGCACCCATATAGGGCTGCTCACAACTGTCTGATACTTTCTTCTGGCCTACACTCACAGGCACCTATACTCACCTGCACATGTGCCTACACACACACACACACACACACACACACACACACACACACACACACACATAGTTAAAAATAAAACCATTTTAAAAATGTGAAGTGAGACTAAATTACATAGTAGGAGGTAAGGATACCGATGTTTAGCACTACCGTTCAGTTATTGAAACTTCTGGTCAGATCTTCAGAATCAAATCCCATGGAAAGATCTCAGTTGTCTGCAGCATGATGGGTAGTGGTACTAGAGTTGTAGCTAAGTCTCAACCAAAGGATCCCACATTTGGTCTGTGTTATTTGCATCCTTCTCCCAATCGATTGTTACTTCACATCTTGTGAGTGTCTTGGGAAAGGTAAGAGAAGCTCCCTGGCATTCTTTCAGCAGTTNGTAAATACCATCACAAACAAGGGCTGACATGAGGCTCCTGATGAGAAACAGGAACCTTCTTTATCTCCTTATGTCCTGACTCTTTAAAATGGTTCCTTATCATAGAGACGTCTGTACCAAGTATAATGGTGAACAGAAAGCTGGGGTACTGGGTGTAAAATCTAGATAAATGTCAACCAGAAGGTCAGAAAAACTATTTGAAATGAAGAGAAGGAGCGATGGTGTGGGGACAGGAAGGAGACAGGAGCAGGCTGAAGAGATACTGACAGGAAGAGCCTTTTGTAGTTTTCTTTTATTCTAGAGGAGGTAGTTGCCAACCTAAGGAATCAGGAAAGGATAACCACCTTTTCATGTGTTTCTCTCCTAGACATGAGTTCCCATTTGCATATGTACTTGTGAGGTCATTTGTTTGACCTGAAATGTTAGTGCCTACCATGTACCAAGCTTGGGCCAAGAGCAAGGGAAGATAAGGAATGGTCCCAGAACAGGTTCCAGAACAGGCTCTTTTCCGTCCATGAATTCCAAGCTTAGCCATTCCATTTATTCTATTTTGAAAACAATGGCTTCAATTTTTAAATATTTATTTTTCTTTATGTCTCTGAGTGTATGTATATGTGTGTGTACATGAGCACACAGCATGCATGTGAAGGCCAAAGAACAACTTGTAAGAGTTCTCTCTTTCTACCATGTGGAGTATGGGGATCAACTCCCTTCCCCACTGAGCTGTTTTGCTAGCCCTGACCTCATTTTTAAGTGCTTATTACATGGCTAAAATTCTGTCTTTTTTTTTTTTGGATTAGATTACACCACAAGACCACAGGCTCCCCGAGAGCAGGGCTTTCAACTTATTCATCTTTATATTTACAGCTCTATTGCTGCCATTAACACCTCTTTAGACTGCTAGCATTTCATAAGAAATGGGAGTTGGCCAATCCAGTTCAAGCTGCCTATGATTTATTTATAACCCAACATGTAGAATGAGATATATATATATATATATATACACATATGTATATATATATACATATATATAAATAAATAAAACTATGCATAAGGAAAAAAGATGTAGAATGGTGATATTCAATTTTACCCATTGATTTTTCAGCCTATCACAAATTAATGAGTAATAAATAAAAATGTAAGGTTAGCTTACTTTTTAATCTTAGATTGATTAGAAGTTTTTTGTTTTTTGTTTTTTCTCCCCAGATAGGGATTCTCTGTGTGGCCCTGGCTATCCTGGAGCTAGCTCTGTAAAACAGGCTGGCCTTGAGCTCACAGAGATCCGCCTGCCTCTGCCTCCTGAGTGCTGGTACTAAAGACGTGCACCACCACCACTTGTAAGAGGTTGTTTTATCTCTAATCACACCTAGGTTGCACAGATAGGAGATTCATGAGTATAGGTTTAAATGTTCTTTCTTTTGATGATCTGTCTGTCCATCTCGTGTTATAGTAGATGCATTGTGCAGAGCACCATGGTAGGTGAAGAAGCATCACTGACTTTTGGAACTTGCTGATATCTAGCGCTGATAACATTTTGTCTCAGATCTTTCAAACCCCACTAATCTTCTAAGAATAGCTAATCAATTCCTCCTTTGTGATTCTACAATCTTATGTTCATCTCGTTAACCATCTTTCAACTGGGCCCACTATGTACTGTGTTAGGAAGGAAACAAAGATACCAAGTCAAAGAGATAACCTTGGTCCTCAAAGAACTAATCTACTTAAGAGGACAGCCTAACAAACTGATGATGAGACATTGCTGTGAGGGGCAGGCAATAACAGTGCAGGAAGAGAACAGGTGAGCAGTGTGGCAGCCCTGTGCTCTTGGTCAGAGTGGCGGGGAAATCCATGACTGCAATGTGGGTGACACATGGCCAGACGGTAGACTAACATTTGGAGACACTGTTCTTTGGCTCTTCTTTGAGAGGACATTGCTAGTCAGTTGTGGATTGGGGTTCTTTGTAGACCATGATCTCTTAGATCAGGGATTGTGTTTCAGTCATCTTATACCTAGTGCTCCGCAAAGGATGAAAAGAGACAATGGATTATAGAGAAAGGTGACGAAACTAATTTGAGTGATAGATGGTGGAATATAAGCATCCTTAATAATCAACTGTCAGGCTAGACACAGGCAGTCCTTTATGAGAAGGTGCCATATATCTTGGCAAGGCCATACAATCACTATTTTAGAAAATATTTTGATGCTTAAAGCAGTTCCCAAGATGTTCCAGTCCTGAACACAGTGCTTTCTAATGATAGAAGGGATCTTAATCCAGTTAAAAGTGTTTAAGAGGCGGAATGGGGCTTTAAAACAATAGTCTACTTCTAAGGCACATCTTGGCAGAAGGGGACCATGGCCTTACTCTGAGGCAGAGAAGAGAAGTAGCTTTTGTTCCAGCACAAACTGTCATGTGTACGTTTGCATTTAGCACACACAGACTTTAGTTTATATCATCAAAGAGCTGATGCAACTTCAAATCAAAGGACAATGTGTGTGCTGGCTTGTGGCAGGAACTATTGCTCACTACTCAGTGTCTTCAGCAAAATAGCTATGGGGCCAGGGTGACACCAAGTGACTGCTGGATATAGGTNTACATTTAAATGAGCTTGCAATGGCAAAAGCAACAGAGTGTGCTCAACTGAGTTCTGAACTGGGAATGGAAGACCTGGAGTCTGATTCCCAGCTTTGTGGGCGGAAGAAACAATTTTTATTAAGATTGCCTACCTCACTGGGAAGGGATAAGGAACAGTTGAGATCATCAGTTCAAAACGTCAGCATCTGCTCTTTGTCCCCGGCATANTGTATTCGGTGAGTAAAACAAGGCCCTGCCTCCTCCTGTTACGAATCTTTAAATCAAGTAGGCCAGACAAGCATTAAACAAACTATTTCAAGTACGTGTTTAAGATATGTCAGGTTGCTACGGGGGAGGAAATGATATGAAGTATTGCGAGGGAGACTGGTGGCAGAAGGTTCTAGAAGGCCTTATCTGAGGAAATAGTAAAGAGGTTAATTTACCTGTGACCTGTGGATTTATAGTTAGGAGGGAAGCTGATGGTGATGTTCTTATCTCCCCAAACACTCTGCTCTATCTCTCATTTGTTGTGTGATCTGTGCAGAGAGGTTGAGAGAAGAGATTTGGGAAGTATTTTTCCTTCTTTCCTATTGAACCATCAGTTTGCTATGTTTAGAAATAGTAGATGATTTCTCAAATCCTATTTTAACCCAAGTGGAGTCCAAAAGTGACCTAAGGTCATAGGGCTTAGTGTGGTGGTGGAGGGGCGTGAGTGTAATAGCACCATTCCTGTTTCCATTAACGGTGGTAATGTCTTGATTTGTTCATTAGAATTTTAAACTGGAAAAGTTGAGGAGGGTGTACCTTATTTCTCTTGGTTGCTGACTGAAATGCCAATGACCACAGAGCAACAGCTTGCTCTCTTTTGCAGTGTGTGTGTGTGTGTGTGTGTGTGTGTGTGTGTGTGTGTGTGTGTGTGTATCTAGCCTCTTGGGAAGAACACAGAGTCCATAGTGAGTGCTAAACTGTCTGTGAGACACTGAGCAAGTTATAGATCCCTCTGTACTTTAGTTTCCTGATGAAGGAAGTGTTGTATTATAATAGGACCTACCTTATAGGTTCATTGTGAAGATTGAGCTATTACATAAAAAAAAAAGAATAGAATAGAACTTGGAATATAATAGATGTACAATAGGTTTTTTTTAAACAATAAAAAAGTCTTAAACAAATAAACAAAAACAGGAAAGAGAATAAGCCCCTTCCTCAAACCAGAAAACACTTCACTGAGAAAAGAAATAAGTAATTTCAGGGCAGAAAAAAACCATGAAGTTGTTTGGGTGATGTTCCCATTTCTGAGCTATAGCAAGGCAATGCCCTTTTGTTTTCTGCTCTTCCAAGCTGATCCCCGTCTTATGCCTCTACAGTTACAGATCTGGGACACTGCGGGTCAAGAGAGATTTCGTTCAATCACGCAAAGTTATTACCGAAGCGCCAATGCCTTGATCCTTACCTATGACATCACCTGTGAGGAGTCCTTCCGTTGCCTTCCTGAGTGGCTGCGAGAGATAGAACAGTATGCTAGCAATAAGGTCATCACTGTGTTAGTGGGTAAGTAAGGACTAATGAGGAAGGAAATTGATTTGAATGCATCAGAAAATTTATGTGCTGGTACCTTCCAACAACACACCATATAGTTATCTGAGTTACATAGTCAACATTCAGTTATACAGCTGAGGAGGACATAAGGTAAGTTCTATCCCATGGTGATAATTTAGAAAAATTAAACAAAAATATTGCTGATTTTACTATTAATGTAGGTGAAAGAGTTACAAGATGGTGGATATTGCTGGTATAAAAGTAAAATAAATCTTTCAAGTTGATGAGGAATTCATATTAAAGCCCTTATTCTTTTAAAATGTATACTTTGGTAAATTTTTCTCTTCTTACTTTATGCTGACTCAAGACCTTCCTCCTGTGTTTCAGAATCCACTAAGGGAAATGCTGCATTTTGTTTCGTCTTGTAGGAGGAGGGGGCCCATTTAATGCAGAGAAATCAGGAAATAACACTTGCTTTTCTATGGTGACAAAGGCACTCATTACAAATGGAATTACAGGGGCCTGGAGGATAACTGACTTGGTCAAGTGCTTGCTACACAAGCATGAGTAGTGGAGTTAGATCCTTAGTAGCCATGTAAAAACCTGGGTGCAGTGGCCCTTGCTTGTAATCGCAGAGAAGGCAGAGACAGGAGGACCCCTGGGCATCAGTGGCCAGCCATCCTAGCCTAACCATGGAGTCCCAGGTCTTACTGAGAGACTGTATCACAGAAAACAAAAACCAGACCAAGGTGAGAAACAAGTCAGACCTTTGATCTTCAAATGCATGTTTGTACACACACACACACACACACACACACACACACACACACACACACACAGATTGCCATAGAATGGAACATATCATTATCAACTCTGCTGGTTGGGAATAAAAAGTGGCATCAACTCCCTGCTTGTTAAAATACTTTCTTCTTGGGAAGGAATTTTGCTGTATATTCTCACAATTTGAATTTTAGAAATAGAGAAAACTACAAATAGCATCATTAAGTTACAAATTATGACAAACAATAAGCTGAGCAAACATTTATTATTTTTTTCTCTTTTATTGAAAATTCATTTTTTCCACATATCTTGGTTACAGTTTCCCCTCCCTTTACTCCTCCCAGTTCCTCCCCACCTCCTCTCCCGTCTGGATGCATACTCTTTCTGTCTTTCATTAGAAAACTAACAGGCTTCTAAGGGATAATAATAAAATAGAATGAGATAAAATAAAAACTAACACATTGGAGTTAGACAAGGCAAACAGAAGGAAAAGAGCCCAAGAGGAAGCACAACAGTCAGAGATCCATTTGTGTGTACACTCAGAAATTCCATAAAAAACCCACTAAACTGGAAGCCATATACGCAGAAGACCTGGCACAGCCCTGTGCAGGCCCTGTGCTTGCTGCCACAGTCTCTGTGAGTTCGTATGTGCTTTGGTCATGTTGATTTAGAGGGCCTTGTATTTTTGGTGTCCTCTGGTTGTGCTCTTTCCACCTTCATTTTCACAGGGTTCCCTGAGTCCTGAGGGGAAGGATTTGATGGAAACATCACATTTAGGGCTCAGTGTTCCAAGGTCTCTGACTTTCTGCAGAATGGCTGTGGTCTCTGTGTTTGTTCCCATCTGCTGCAGGAGGAAGCTTCTCTGATGATAGCTGAGCAAGGTACTGATCTCAGAAATGAGTGTAGCAAAATATCATTAGGAGTCATTTTATTGCTACTTTTTTTTTCTTCAAAGAATGGTAGAGTTTTGTTTTACCCTAGGTCCCTCCCTGGGCTATCCAGTCTCTGGTTCTTGGTCATCCAAGCAGTGTTGGGTATGGATTCCATCTTGCAGAATGAGCCTTAAGTCAAATCAGATATTGGTTAGTTACTTCCACAAGCTTTGTGCCACCATTGCCCCAGCATATCTTGTAGGTAAGATGGCATTGTAGATCAAAGGGTTATGGCTGGCTTGGTGTTTATTTCTCTTTTGGTAGTGTGCAGAGTACCTTTCNGTGCCAAAGATGCTAGAATGTAGGGGTAAACNCTCAATGTAGGCACCAGCTCGACTTCTCTATGCTCAATGAGTTGTGTAGGTGTTGTCCTTCAGCAATGGGACCTTGTTAGTTTGTGGAAAGCAACCTATAGTCTTGGCAAAAGTCTAGGTTGTTTGTAGATTCCTATGGGATCCCTTTGGCCAACAACTTAATTAGATGTAATGCAATTCCAGTACTGGAAGCTTCATTTAGTGACAAGAGATGGCCAGTTAGGACTGTCTCCCCCATTATTTGGTGACNTCATTTAGGTTGCCTTCATATATGTATATATTTTAGGAAGCTTCTAGTGTATTACTGTATTACTGTATTTTCCATACTATCTTTTAACTGGCCCTTAATTTTATCTGTCTCTCCCTTTATTCCCTCCCTCATCCCCCTCTTCCCTCCCCCCACTTGATCCTTCTATTCCATCCCCATCCATCCATAACTATCTATTCTATTTCTTTTTCCTAACAAGATCTTTCTGTCCCCTCTGGTCCCTTACTCTATGTCTAACCTCTGTGGTTCAACAAATTGCATCTTGATTATTGACTTAAAAACTAATATCCACATATAAGTGAATACATACTGTATTTGTCTTTTTAGCTCTGGGATACCTTACTCAGAATCATTGTTTCTAGTTCCATCCATTTACTTGTGAATATCATGATTTCATTTTGTTTTAACAGCTAAGTAATACTCCATTGTGTAAATGAACCACATTTTCTTTATTCATTCTTCTGTTGAGGGACATTTAGGTTGTTTCCAGTTTCTGGCTATTATGATTAAAACAGCAATGGACATGGTTGGGTAAATGTCTCTGTAGTTGGATGAAGTGTCTTTTGGGTATATGCCCAAGAGTGGTAAAATTGGATCTTGGGGTAGAACAATTCCCATCTTCCTGAGGAACTACCATATTGATTTCCATAGTGGCTATACAAGTTTGTACTTCCACCAGCAATGGAGGAGTGTTCCCCTTATTCCACATCCTCTCCAGCATGAGCTGTCACATGTGTTATTGATCTTAGCCCTTCTGATGAGTGTAAGGTGAAAATCTCATAGTTTTGGTTGTTGCCTAGCCTTTAACAGCTGAGCCATTTTTCCAGCCTAAGATGAAACCCCAGAGTAGTTTTGATTTGCATTTCCCTGATGGCTTAGGATGTTAAGCATTTCTTTAAGTGTTTCTCAGTCATTTGAGTTTTCTCTATTGAGAATTTTCTGTTTAGATCTGTATCTCATTTTTTAACTGGGTTATTTGTTTTCTTGATATATANTTTCTTGAGGTCTTTATATATTTTGGATGTTAGCCTTCAATCGGATGTGTAGTTCATAAAAATCTTTTCCTATCCTGTAGGCTGCCATGTGGTCTGAATGACAGTATTTTTTGCTAGAACAAACATTTTATAATAAGCATTATGACTGGTGTATGCATACCAGGAATCATACTAGGGGCCCTAAACTTTTAGATGAGGAAACTGGTGCTGAGATAAGAAGTTCAGTCTGACACTGAACAGAAGATGAGGTCAACTTGCTACACTGTAGTTGTCCTCTCAACTTTCCCTCCTAGCTGCTGGTGAAGTAGCTGCCTCTTTAGAGCTGGTACTCAGGCCCAGTCCTGAAAACCCTCATGCCTAAAGGGAACCTTGGCCATGAAGCATTTGAATGCCCCTAGTTCCGAACTGTCCTTGTATTCCACAGGAAACCCTTGAGAACTTGAGTCAAAGCATTACTTTTGGGCATTTTAAATAAGGAAGATAAAGGGAGACTTTTATCTCCCCCCTCCCTCCAATGTGCTCTGGCTGTCCTGGAACTCATTATGTAGACCAGGCTGCTCTCAAACTCACAGAGATCTGCCTGCTGCTGCCTCACAAGTACCAGGATTAAAGATGTGAATCACCATGACTGGCCTTTGATTCCGTTTGTTCAGTGGTTTCCAATGTAATGATTTGATTTCCTAGGATCTTCCAATTAGAACCACTGAAACTCATTTGTATTTTCAATATGCTGTGGACTTCTGAACTTAGGTGTACATTCAGTGTATCCTGTGCAGTTACCATGTTCCCATTGTTCCATCATTGACATGGGAAGCTTCTTCAGATAAGCCCCCAAAGCCCTTTGACATAACTCCAGGAGTCTTTGGGACAATTTCCCTGCTCTCTGACATGACAAAGTCTCAGGCACATCATTTCATGCCCCAGACCTAGAAGTGACCTTGTCTTTAAGAGGTGGCATTTTTTTTAATGGGAAATTTATAATTAGAACCCCCAGGTCAGTAATGGGTTGTCCTTTCTTATAGGTCACCATTTCTAAACTGTTTTATATTGAAAGCTGACATGAATGCATGGATATGATGAATTGTGATGTCTTATTAGGTTCAACAAGTTGTGTTCTGACTCACAGGACAATCTTAAACCACTCATGAAATCATGTTCACTGAGAAAGACACAGGAGAGTTCACCTGAGTCGATGGCAGGTTGGCATTAGGTGTCATAGTCCTCTTGGCAGGCCTGCACAACCCAGGAATCAGGAGACAAAGCACAAGAGATGCTTTGGCCTAGAAGCCTCTGTGTCACATAGTGCCCCGACCAGCGGGGTCTTCAACGGAGACCCTAGAAGGGGGAACGGTGAATGAAAGGGACAAGAGACAGGAAGAATGACAGCAAGACAGGATTCTGATCAAGCTGCAAAGTTTATTCTTTCACCAATTGATTATATAGCCAGAGCTTGTGCTTAAGGGCGTGGGTCAGGGCAATTAGGTTGCTAGGTCTTGGGAAGGTCAGGATAGCAGATGTCCCTGACTGACAAAAAGATAAGGAAGTACCAAGCTGTTTTTGCTTAAGGCACTTTTAAAAATATTCAAGAAAACAGGAACTGAGGATTACCTGGGCTAAGATAGCCAATACAGGTTTTGGCCTCCAGCAACATAGGAGCAGCTCCAAGAACATCATTTACACGATTTTTTTCAGTGGAGAATCAGCAGTCAGGAATTTCCAACGTTATGGCATTCTACTACGTATTTATAATTCATACACAGAATAATTTATAAATTAGCTCATTTAAGCAATGTTACCAGGTAGCATAGTTGACTTTTGTCAACTGACCTGGAAAAGGGTAGAAAACTTTCAAAAGATAAAAAATACCATGAGTTATTCATACAGACACTTAGATCTATAATTTAAAATTGTAAAATTTTTACTTAATATCATTAATCTCATACCTGTATTTCATCTTTGTCATGTCAACAATACTAATTCCAAGTGACATCAGCATAATTAATGACTTGTTTCATCCCTTAATACACACATAACAGCCTCCTAATCCCAATCCTAGCTCTGCCATTGCAAGATGATTACTGAATGAGTTCAAGACTTTATCCTTAAACTCCTTTTTATATACCTATAAGGATGCAGGGTTAAATCATGTTTTCAAATTACTTGAAATAGTTGCCACTATATGGACAAACATGCTTAATATTTACAGATTGCTTTTAAATGTTAATTTTGTACTAATTACACAATTGTATTGTTTAACTCTGTAAAATGTAAGCTTCGAAAGGCAAATCTGTAAAGCAGAGTATGCTCAGAGAGGTCTGGTCTCTGCCCTTATAGTCTACTTTTGTCTTTCTGGGTGATTGTTGTCTTGTTTTACATGACAGAGTTTCTCTGTGTGATAGCTCTGGTTGTCTTGGATCTCACTTTGTAGAATAGGCTGGCCTCGAACTCACATAGCTTGTGTCTCCTGAGTGCTGGCAGTGTGTCATCACTGCCCCGGGCTGCAACCATTGTCTTTTAAATTACAATCTTGGTTTATTATTTTCTTAAAAAATAAGCAAATGTGGCATTTTAAAAGTTTTCCATTAAAAGTCACATTTCCAGTGACGGATAATACTTTTTCCTGCTTTTCTTTCTTTGCTTGTATTCTTGATTCATGACTTTGTATAGAATATTCCTCAGTGGCTTGTTTTCTTTACTAGGTTGGATACTTGTTTGCATGCATTGCACTTTATGCAAGCAATTTGGGATGTTTCCAGTCTTTGTCATTACAAATGGCACTGGTAAACATTCCTGTGATCATGGTCACATTTGCTTTGCTTTACCTGCCCATCCATTCAATCTGGCCATTGATTTCAGCTCCGGAATCGAATCTCGATGCTTGCCAGCTTAAACAAAGTCAAGTCACAATTCTTTCTCTGATTTACCATTGTTACAGGCAACAAGATTGACCTGGCTGAAAGGAGAGAGGTCTCCCAGCAGAGGGCAGAGGAATTCTCAGAGGCTCAGGACATGTATTACCTGGAGACTTCAGCCAAGGAATCCGATAATGTGGAGAAACTCTTCCTTGACTTAGCATGCCGACTCATCAGTGAAGCAAGACAGAACACACTGGTGAACAATGTATCTTCACCCTTACCCGGAGAGGGGAAAAGCATCAGCTATTTGACTTGTTGTAATTTCAACTAAAGGCTGAGGCAAAGAGAATCAAAGGGAATCAGTAGTTGCCTTGGTGGGCCCTATGTTGCTAGGGAATCTGGCAATGACTATGGCTCCTGCTCTTGGACCTTCTGACTCCTGTAGGCTCCAGAGCTTACAAAGCATGCAGGCCAAGGGCCTCGACTGCAGGCCAGCATTAGCAGAACACATAATGGTTTCAGCCTTTTGCAGTCTGGCATTGGAGCAAGGAGAAAATTGCACTAAGCGCTCCATGATCTGCAGAGCATGTTGCTTTTGTTTTTTAAAAAGCAAGTAAAAATGCATTCCTGAGCACAGTGCAGGGATCATGTACTGTAGGAATCCCTCCTGTGTGTCAGCGGGTGCCTGTGGGGCTGTTCTCTAGGCTTCAGTGGTAATCTGGTGCCCATGGTTTTCTTGTCTACCAGGTAAACCAAAACTGGAAAGGCCCAGTTCTGTCTCTGTGGTACTTATTGACAACCCCATGGAGATTTTGAAAAGTGTTATTTCTTTTGTCCACAAGCACTTTCAAAACCTTTGGGATGTAAAAACAAAAACTCTTCTCATGACCAACAGTAAAAATTATTGTCTAATAACATATACAAGCTCCATGACTCCTTTTGGTGCTAATGATTATGGTATTTCACAGACCAAACATTTTACTACATTGATACCCTTAGATGTATTACCTAGAAATAAAAAGAAAATGGGGGAAATCCATGAATCAGCAGTCCTTTTCAAAGCCTCATTACCACATTTTCTAGGATGGGTTTGGACATGAGAATCCTTTTTCTTTCATATTCTCCTTGAAATTTCTTAACTTTCTTCTATTCTTTCAAACACCTTCCCTGCCCTTTAAGTAAATCAAAATCTGAAAAAAAAAATGAGGAAAAATACAAAGGATGATGACATTATAATGAAAAAGATTAGTTGTAAGACATTTTGAGTAGCATGAGAAAACAGAGCAGATATGACCAAAATACTGTGGAATATGGACTGACTGCAGAGCAGGGTTCCAGACAGAGCACAGTCCTTCATAACAAGTCACACCTTTTCCTTTCTGGAACTATCCTTGGCTAGACCAAGGCTTAGGATTTTGTAGACATTTTTAGTATGATAAGTGAGAATAGCAACAGATGAAAAGTTTCACAAACCATTTTTATATCTTCAATAAACTTAGGAAATGCCTGCTTAGGAAGCAGGCCGAGTTGTCATTTAACATCTTCTATTAATGTTGATCTCAGATTCATGACAATATATTCTTTTTCTTTAATCTTTTCTTTCCCCTGGTCTCACCTTATAGCTTTCCTGTTCCCACCNCTCTTTTTCCTTCCCATCCTGGTATGCATGTGTTACAACAAATCTCCAATTCAAATGGAGGTGTATATGCCTTTACTTAGCCAATTTAAAAACAGGTCTCAAGTTGGAAGATGTGCTGGTGAATGAGTTCCTGTTTCTTCAGTGCCATGATTTGATACCTTCCAATTTGTTCACGCTCATGAATGCAAATTGCGACAGCAATTAAATCTGTATGCTGTTGGCGCCATCAGGTGTTTCTGAGGCTTGCTGTATGGCATAACTGAGTGATGAATCATTGAATGAGGATATGATGTGTAATTCTACTCTTGGTATTGATGGTGACAATCTTGGACCTGACACATCACTCTTGGAAAGCTACTGAATTGTAAAGCAGTGAGTCAACACAGCAAGCTATTGGTAATACATTTCTAGCGTTTATCTAGCAGATTCCATAATGTCTAATCTCTTTCATATGGGACTGCATGTATGTCATTGGTATTGTAATTGGCGCACTATGCTTTCCTTGATTCTATAAGAAAGAGAAAGGCTTGCCAAAAGTTTGCACTGCCTTTCCTTTATACAGGAAGGGAGAAAAATCACTTGAATTGAAAATCAAAATCATTTATCATTACCTTGACTTCTCTATTAAGCCAACAACCAAAGGCATCAAAAGATAAACTAATGAAGGTTACAGAAGAATTTATCTTTCTACTGTGAGAGAATGTCCCTAAATTTAGATTTATTACTTTTCTTTACCAAAAAATTCTGATCTCCTCAGCATATGATGACTCAGCCTTGTCTCACAGCACTGTTAAAAATAATGTTGCTTTGTGAACTTTAAGGGCTTTGTTAGAATGGACTAATTTAGTTCTAGAATAACAGCTTCTGGGGTCACATTTATGTTATGTTATTCCTATTCCTTAAGTGTATAGCTCCCCTATCTGCCCTCCAGGATCAAAAGCAGCTTAGGAGCTCTACTCCAGGTCCCTTCTCCCCTGGGTCTCTGAGACGTTCAGTAGATCACAGTCATCAATCTTTGGCCTATTAGTGTGGATACCTGAGAAGCTGGACCCTTATGTTCCACAGTTCTGTGACTTTCAGATTAGGCCTTTTGAATATTTGTCCAGTGATGTGTCTCAAATTTGAGAACAACCCTTGACAATATTATAGGTGCAATAAATACCAGTTGAATAAATGATTCATTGCCAAGATGTTTTTTGTTTGTTTGTTTTTTAAATGAAAGTCCTTAAAGTGGTAATTGAGAAAGAGTCATCTTAAACTAGGGAAGGACATAAATATTATTTTGCCTAATAATTCTTATTAGTAGGGCAATATCTGCTCTAATAAGCTAGTTTTACATAAAATTATTTAATGGTGAAAAAAAAAACAAGATTTGGTTTATTGTAATGTTGTTTGGCTTATCCTGACAAGACCATCTCTTCTTCCATTTGTGATATGATATTTTTCTTTTTTAAATAAAATTATTAAATACACGGCAATCTTCTGTAGCTTCCAATGATAACACATGTTCAGGTTCTAGAGTCCTGCTGGGAAAAGATCTATGGGATCATATAATTTTCTGGTATGGCTTTGTATAGACTGTATCGTCAAGGAACTTAGTGGTTTCTCTTTTTCCTACACAAAGCTGTATTCCTTTGTATTCTTTTATTAGATCTCTTGGGTTATATTAATATTTAATTATATAGAGCCAGTTGTCATTTTTGTGTAGCCTTCTAAGTTGACATCATCATTGGCTTTTTCTGGCTTTCATTTCTCCCCCGTATTTTAGTCCTTTTTGATGTCAGCATCTTCCCTAAGTGGCAAGACAATAACTAAAAATGAAACAAATGTATTAGCATGACAGTGCGTCAAGTTCTGATTGTGAAATTAAGAGACCACCGACCAAAACAGGAATGTTTGGACTGGTATGATTCAAGGCAATGAGGCTTGATGGAGGGAGGAAGCAGATTCTTTATCTTCTATTCAT
>LZPO01107977.1:313799-324250 GCA_001675575.1 Neotoma lepida | reverse complement strand
AAATGGGTCTTAATTTCATCCTTTTTGATTCTTGTATTATTATCTTTAAGAAAAATAAAAATGAACTTTGTGAAACTACTTCTTTTATATGGTGCTTTCTATTTTGTCCTTTATGGGTTCTGAATTTTTCAACAAAGCAGTTGCATCATTATATAACATAATCACAGAGTTGTNTTTTAAATGTCATGGAGCTCAGAAAGATGTAATAGACACCAGGGTATCCAGCACTTATACATAAGTCTCCTTATGCATAAAGAGTATGTTGAATTCCTTGCACTGGACACTCATTTCAGCAATGTAACCGTGTATCCACTAAACAGCTTACAGCAGCCACTAGATCGTAGATGAATTTCTCTTTGATATATTTCTTTCCATTCTCCTTCCTCCTCCTCCTCNACTATTTTGGGTTGTCCTTGTGGACTTACCATAATGTGAGCTTGGATAACATTTTACAGTAAAGACTTGGAAACTCTTTCTCAGAGGGCTAGAGAGATGGCTCTGTGCTCTGCTGCCCTGGCAGATGGCCCAAGTTCTCGTTCTAGAACCTATGTCAGGGGACTCACAGCTATTTGTACCTATAGCTCCAGAAGATCAGACTGCCCCTTCTGGCTTCTGTGGACATCAGCATTCACATGTACACTACCCCCAGATACACACAGATGCACAGGCTCAAAGTTAAAACTNAATCTTAAAAATGAACCAACAAGCAAAAACCCTCTCTGAGTTTGATTCTTTGTGTGGTATAATGCCTCACCCTGTCGTTGGATAAAGTGAAGTTATGTGCTGAGTATCAGATATGAGGAAGCAGTGTGCTGCTATTGGTAAAATAGACATTGGCTACTTTGCAACATGGAAAATCAATCTTTATCTGTATGTAGCTGACTCTCCTTGCCTTCTGACCCCATTGTCAGAACTGAGGGGATTAGTACACTGTATTTATTTTTTATCCATTCATTCAATGAACANGTGGTGGTGCCTTGTGTAACAAAACATAAGATTTGTACTCACTCTACCCTTGAAGTCCTCAATGTCTGGATAAGAAATGACACAACAGAGTGCAACACAATAATGATAAAATAATTGTATTTTACTATTAAAACCACAACTTAGGATCTAGTGGAATCTCAACCAGAGATGTGTCCACTGTCTCATTGGATTAGGATAGAAGATACATCACCTACTTTGGGAAGAGAGGACAGGTAGAGAGATGTCAGTTGAACTACAAGGAAGAATAAAACATCATGACAGCAGCCATCTTGGAAGAAGCAAGAAGGAAGCTGCAAGACTCATGCCAGACTTGGGAGCTACTATTCTGTTAGCAACACAGAGCATTTTTGAGAACATATCATGCATGTTAGCAGATACAGCAGCACCAGTCAGCATGGTCCATTTGGGTGACTATAGGTAAATGCTACGAACTGAATGGCTTTTCAGCAGTTCTGTAGGCTGGGGAGTTGAAATCAAGACACTGGCAGATTCCATGTCTGGTGAGGTCCTTCTCTATGACTCATAAACTCGCCTCTTCAAGTGGTAATGGGCAAAGCTCTCTGTCTTTATGAGGACACTAATGTTGACAAATGCTTTGCCCACAGTCTCTACTCTTAAATACCCAGATAGGTGACTAGGTTTCTAAGTACCAGTTTTGAGAGGACAAAACATTTAGTCTATAACAAAAGGGTGCATTCTATAGAAATATTCTCCAAGGCCTGGAAATGCTCCCAGATGTTGGGTACCTGGTAAAGTGGGCAGAGTTTCATATTAAATGCTGCTTAGCCTATAGATGATAACATGATTTATAGAATTCAAGAGCTGATGTCTTCCTTAAATTGCTATATCTGCTATTTGTGAAACTGTGGTAACGTGTTCAATGCATGTTGAATGTTCAGTGTGCTAGAAAGGGCTGCATGCAAGCTCTAAGTTTCCTTGAAGAATTAATTTCCTTAGACATGAACTCTACTAATCAGTGGTATGACCAGGTATATTATTCCTGAAGAATTTGGGTCTTTTAAGAAATAAATAATTCTCTAGCTTTTTGATTGGACAGAGGACAGACTGTTATGTGGACTTGTTCATTGTATGTAATGATCAAGGAAATCAAGGAAAGAGAGACAGCTAAATGGACCTGAATATAAATACAAGCAATACTACTTAAGAGTGATATAAACTTGGAGAAGCAACTTATGTATCAGATTTAATTTTTTCATCTTTCAAAACAATGCAAGTGAGGGCAAGATTGTTGCTCATGGGTGGAGTAGTTGCCAAGCATGCACTCAGTTCTGGCTTGGTCCCCAGCNTCTCACAAACCCAGCATGGTGCTGCACAACTGTAATTCTAGCCCTCAGGAGGTGGAGGCCAGAGGATCAGAAATTCAGAGTCATCCTTGATTACATAGCAAGTTTAAGGGCAGCCTGGGCTATATGAGACCCTGTCTCAAAACAAAACAGTGGTGAGATCAACTTACTGGATATGTGTGAGAATTTGTAATAAAATACCTAATGCAACCTGTCACGAGTCAGGTGCTAAGTCAGCAGTGTGTGTGTGTGTGTGTGTGTGTGTGTGTGTGTGTGTGTGTGTGTGTGTGTTTGGAGATGTCTATCAGTAGGCATTTATGCTCTGAAATAGTTGTCTGACATGAGACTAGGGAGATGGCCCAGTGGGCAAAGTGCTTGCCACACAAATGTGAGGTGAATCTGGAGCTCCAGAACCCGCATAAAAGCTGTTTGTGATAGCATGCATCTGTAGCCCCATTGCTCCTACAGAGAGGTGTGTGCCAGGGAGCGAGGGCAGAAAAAAGAAATAGGGAGTGGTCTTGTTGGAATCTTATGAGTTTCCGGGAGCTTCCTGGGCCTTGTAAGT
Organism: Neotoma lepida; assembly: GCA_001675575.1. Taxonomy (NCBI): domain Eukaryota; kingdom Metazoa; phylum Chordata; class Mammalia; order Rodentia; family Cricetidae; genus Neotoma; species Neotoma lepida. The sequence goes on along the minus strand of LZPO01107977.1, from coordinate 321,394 downwards.
TTTGTTTACTTCCTGAGGCTTACAGACTCTCTCTCTAGGAGGGGATGTTTCAGTTCTGAGGAAATGTTTATACACTTGGCACTGGGGAAACAAGGATATTTCCAAACAATGTATACGATATGCAGGGAGACAGGGCAAAGACTTNACAGATTCATTCAGCAACTGGAGCAGGGACAAAGAAAAGACCAGAGGGAGGCAAGGTGACAGCTGAGGTGAGAGTCTGCCAAAGGTGACAGTTGAGGTGAGAGTCTGCCCCTGATGTTTTGGCATGGGTTCTGCAGGCAGACTTGTCAATTGGATTCTGATTTTGCAGTTTCCTTCCCGTCAGTCTTAGGGAAGTTATTTAAGATACCACTGACTAAGTTCTTCTCCTCATAAAATAAAGATGCATATCTAACACCTAGATCATGGGTTCACTGGAATAAAATTAGGTGGCAAATACTTNGGGATAGATTAGTAGAAACTCTAAAATGGAGACCTATGAATTCCCGAGAGGCATTTAAACTCTCCAAGATCTAAAAGAACACAGTTGGAACTGATAGCACAGAACTGGACTCTGACAGACAGAATGGCCCTGGGGGTATGGTACAGTTTACACTCAGTTGTGCATGAATGAAGAAGCTAACAGGCAGTGGGGANCAAGGAATGTCAGGGTCCAGAGGTAGTCAGGCAGTCACAATAACCTTCATGGCTGGTAGCCAGGAAAGGAGGAAGTGGAGAACAGTATAGGTATGGGCTAGGGAACTAGAGTACTGCATGCTGGTGGAAGGTCAGGAGGCAAAGGCATCTGGGAAGGTAGCATGGGAAGTGGCTAAGCCTGGAGAACAGACTGAGATGTTGGGTGCAACCAGAAGGAGATGGAGTGAGTGAAGAGTGAATTTCTCATTGGCTCTGTGTTTTACAAAGAAGTGCAATTGTTTGGAAGTGTGTGGTGAGTAAGGAACCTCCACAGGCAATGAGGAGGGAGAGGCTGGNGACATTGAAAGTCAAGAGCATAAATTTCTGAGTTGCTTTCACGCTGAACGCTAACTGCATAGGTAATAAAGCGTGGATTAGAGAGGGGGTGGGAGCAGTGGCAACCTGGTACACAGTGTGTGAGAGTTTTAACATGTACTACTCATTTGATCTTTATAGCCACTGTGCAGAGGAGAGTTTAGCAGTCATATCATGTAGATCAAGAAACAGGACTGAGGGGTCGCGAAATTTATCTCAGGTCAGATTGGGATGAGAGGCAAATCTGCATTGTTTGAATCTAAAGCCTGTTGTCTTTCTGGATTCACTGAGCAAATATTAAAGAGTGTTGAACATGGTAAAGTGTGGTGTGCTTAGATGAGGAAAAACAAACAAACAAACAAAGACAAATATCCAACAGATGACTGATGCTTAGTGCTGTTTACATAGATACTTATTTATCACTGCCATTGGTTAAGATGCTAGATCCCCCTCATGTGATTATTGACTTTCACTCTCAACTTGACACAACCTAGAATCACCTGGAAGAGAGTCTCAATGAGGAGTTGTCTTTATTAGGTTAGCCTAAATTAGGTTAGATAGGCATGTCCCTGAGGGATTGTCTTAATTAGATAAATTGATGTGAGAAGAACCAGTCCACTGTGGGTGGCACCATTCCCTAATCAGGGAGTCCTCAGCTATATGAGTGGAGAAAGCAAGCTAAGTCTGGGCAAGCAAGGAAGTGAGCATGCATGCATTCATTTCTCTCTGTTCTTGACTATGGGAGGGATGTGACTAGCTATCTGAAGGTCCTACTCTGACTTGCCTACAATGATGGGCTGTAACCTGGAATTGAAGCTAAAATGAACCACTTTCTCCCACAGTTGCTTTATGTCAGGGTGGTTTGTCACATCAACAGAAATGAAATTAGGACACCTCCTATACAACCCAGTTTATAACCTAAGGTACCATTTTAAAGTTTACTAAGCATAAGAATTAGCAATCTTGTGAAGTTTTTCTTTCTTTAAATTGAAAATATCAGGTGAGATGAGGGGAGTGAAGTAGGGTTTGAGGGGAGATATGCTCAAAGTACATTATGTTCTATGAAAATGGCCTTATGTAACTTTTCATTAAAAAAAAAAAGGTGGAGAGATGGCTTGGAGGTTAAGAGTGCATAGTGCTACTGCAGAGGACTGTAGTTCAGTTCGTTCCCAGCACCCACATCAGTGAGATCACAATCATCTTTACTCTAGGGGATCCAAAGCCCTCTTCTGGCCTCTACAGGTACTACACTTGAACACACACACACACACACACACACACACACACACGTGCATGCACGCGCACTTAAAAATAAAATAAATCTTTTTAAAAATAATAAAATTGAATGAAAAATAAATTGAGAATATCCACTTTTGGTTGACTATGACTGTGTCAGGTGGAAATAGTACATAGTTGATAATTATTATGTTTGTCTGTTTTCTCACTGCATCTGCATCCTAATTCAGTCAAACTATTAACTGTCCGCTCTTATTTTAGGTGAAGGAAGAGTGTAACCTAGACAGTGCCTGTGTTTTTTTCTCTTTCTTCCTACAATCATCTGCAAAGGAATGGCAGAGCAGCTGAACCCGAGTTGTAAGCTGTCATTGCGTTAGCTAAATGATTAATAACATTGAACAAAAACTGAAAAAGAAAAAGGATCATTTTGGGCCAGAGAGAGAGAGCTCAGATGGTAAAGTGCTTGCTTACAAGGATGAGGACCTGAATTTGATCCCCCAAACCCATATGAAAACAACTGGGTCTGGTTGTNTACATTTGTATCCCCAAGGTTGGGGAGCAAAGGTGGAGACAAGCATCCCTGGAGCTCACTGGCCACCAGACTAACGAGAGACCCTGTCACACACACAAAGATGGATGATACATGAGAAACAAGAGCAGATTGACCTTTGGCTTTGTGTACAAGTACCCATGTGTACACATGTGTGCCCATATAAACATGTACCCCCACAGAAAAGTTCCTTGGTTTTCAACATGGATTGTTATTTAAACAAAGGAACAGGTTTTCAGTTTAAAACACAGAACAATAAATACCTTCTAAATGAACTGTAGATGGTGACTTATTCGCCCCTCTGGGCTTTGATCTTCCTCAGACAGAACTCCAGCCCCTTGACTTCTAACACATAGCCATCTGCTCCACCACACAGACCTGATCTTGATTCAATGCAGGCAAGGAGCTCGCTCAGCTAGAACTCCTCTACAAGACCGCTAGTTTGGGAATTCTTTATTCCTTCATCAGATTTCATTTGCATCTTCTTTGATCATTTGTTAAAGCTTTTTTCTCCTGTAGAGTCAGTATAGACCCTTCTTGAAGCCCAAGAGTGCTGCAGAGTGGGACTCCTGCCACTGTCAGTGAGAAAGTTGTCAGCAGGGTNCTGGTGCTGACCCACTCACTGTTGCATTTTCTGTGGACAGCACTCCTGTCTGTAGGTGTCTGCCTTTTCCCTGGAGTCCTGAGGGCTGGGAATGGGAAGTGTTCTGGTCTTCGTTCATCTTTGGAGCAGTGGTTTTTAAGAGGACATCATCAGGATCAAACACCCCAGACCTTACCCAAAGCCTTGTAAGAATGTAAATTCTACAATTCTGTGCAGTATCTCCTGAGGCAAGCTCCCTGTGACGTTGGGTAGGCATTAAAGTTTGAGGACCAGTTTGTTGTTGTTATTTAGAGTAGGTCAAATTTGAAGTGCAGAATTATGGTATTGGAATGGTATGCACTCCAATAGGTGGTGGTCCTATTAGTAGCATGGAGATAATGCTTTGCTTGATAGTAACCTAATCACCTGGAAAAGAGACATGTTTTACGTTTGTTTCTTTTATGTCTAAGATATATAAAATCAGCTCTGAGCCAGTTAGATGGATTGGTGGGTAAAGGCGCTTGCTGCCAGGTCCAAGGACTTCAGTTTGATGCCTTGGACCTTCATGATGGAAGGAGGGAACTGATTCCCTCATGCTGTCCTCTGACCATGGTACACACATGCAAGCATACACACACACACACACACACACACACACACACACACACTTATGCATGCAAACTTGGATACACCCTAAGTAAATATAATACAAATTTAAAAATAACATTTCTGTGTATCAAAATATTACCCCTTTTGCAAATACTTCCTTCTTCAAGAATTTTGCTTCAGTTTCCCCTTCTAGGTGTTCTGTTCTCTAAGGGTTTATTTGGAGGAGGATACTGTCCACAGAGACCCTTCAGCTCTCTTCCCTTCCCCAAAGCTGACAGCCCCAGGGGAAGCTGTATTTGCTGTATTGGTGTGTTACTGTTGCTATAGTGAAATGCTATACTAGATGGATGGACAAAAGTGTATTTCTTCCCAGTTCTGAGATGCTGAGAAGAAGCTGTGTGTGGTGCTGTTTCTAACATGGTCTTTCTTGGTTTGGAGATAGCTGTATGGTTCCCTGTACCTTCTCATGTCTTTCCTCTATCCACCCACATGGCTTATTTTCTACCTTAATAATCTTCAGAAGGCTTTATCTTCCACTATGGCTTTCTGGGAGTCTGGGAATGAAGACTCAGATAGGTTCATTTGGAGGGAATACTTCACCCATCACAATTATGTCTGCCCTTTGCCATTCATTTGTGGCTCAAACTGGTTAATTGTTTGAAATTCACATTTTTAATAACTAACGTTTTGTTATTTATGTTATGTGTATGTATGTGTATCTGTATGAGTTCATGTGCACTATGTGCATGTAGGAGCCCAAGGAGGCCAGAAGAAGATATCAGATCTCCTGGAACTGGAGTTCCAGGCCATTAGGAGATACCTGTGGCATCTGGGAACCAAACACAGGTCCTCCAAGTGCTCATAACCACTTAGCCAAGTCTCCAGCTCCCCAAATAAAATTTTTTTGTGAACGTGTGTGTGAAATGTGGCTGATGTAGTTCATCATGGGCTGGTCCCTACCACATTCCAAGTGGGTGCCTCCACCTATAAACACATTCCATTAGTGCCCCTAAATGCCAAAGAGAAAATGAATGAGCCACCCAAGAAGCAGGAAAAAAATCNCATTTGCTAAATGGCTAGTGTTTCATCCATTAAATGAATGTGATACCTTCCTTGCATCTGGTATCCATACAGAAGACATGTGAAAAATGAGTGAGCTGAGAGTTAATTGACTGCGGAGACTCTATCTTTAGTCTCTGCCTGTGTTTTTTTGAATTAATATACACAGTGGGCGATGTGGTGAAGGATTCAAAAATAAATTCTCTGTAGAAATATCCTACCAATTTGATGTCTTAATAATGTATGAAGAGCAAACCCATAATAGTAGTTATTTTCGCTTCAACTTTGGCAAATAAAAGAAGCCTCTCCTTTAAATTAGGCTTGTGTATGTCAATGAAATATGAAGTATGTCAACAAATATAGGTTGATGTAGATGCAGCGTAAGACAAAGGATAAATGCCAGAAAAGAACTGGCCATTCCCTTTACAGAGTAAATGTAAATGTGTATTGAGAAGTTGGCGTAAAAGGAGCTTAGGAAGACAATAGCCAACATGTGAATTTGATTTGTGTGTGTGTGTGTGTGTGTGTCTGTCTGTCTGTCTGTCTGTCTGTCTGTGTTGTGTGTGTCTGGGTGTGGTTATGTATATATGAGTATAGGTGCCCAAAGGGGCCAGAGGTGTAGGTTCTCTGTGGAGCTAGAGTTACAAGAGGTTGTGAGTTGCCCAGCACAGGTGCTGAAAATGGAGTTTGGGTTCTCTGCAAGAGCAGTGTATGCACATAACTGCCAGGCCATCTCTCCAGCCCTGCCAGCTACTATTTTAAAGAGGACTCAGAACATAAGGAAAATGGGGTTTGAAACTTGGCTAAACTGGGGACTTTGTGACTGCATGGGGTAGTTGGTGAGCNTGTACATGCAATGTGGAGGGGTGCATTTTGCTTTCAGAGTGTCCAGCCAGGGCTGTTAGGTGACCATCTATACTGGCTGGGGAAGACCCACATGGAAGGGATTACAATATAAGCTTCTCTTACTCCGTTTATTTATTTCCACCAAGAATTTCAGCCCCCTGCAGAAGTCAGCTGTGGATAGTATTTTATCTCCTCTTGCTGTAGGAAATGAAGGGATGGCAAAGGGAATTGGATTTGTCTGAAAGCTCCTGGAGCCAGCAGGCTCATGGGACTCCCTCAGCTGGCCATTTCTAGGCAATATTTAGTGACACCGTCACATTTTCTAAGGTCAGATTTTGTCTTCCACTCATGGGTGGCAGAGTTGAAGAAAATCTTTACAAAGACTTAAATCTTGATCTAAACCTTAAGAAGAGGAGGTAACATAATATATGTTTATAATTAGCCTTGAGCTCAAAGCACGTAAAAATATATATCTTTTCATCTGACTACTGGTGAGTGTGTGTGTGTGTGTGTGTGTGTGTGTGTGTGTGTGTGTTTAAAGTAGCTTTAAAGAAATGGCATAGAGACTAAGGATATAGCTTGCAGATAGAGTGCTTGCCTACCAGGTACAAGACAGCCTTCCACTCTGTCCTCAATGCAGACAAAAAAAAAAGAAAAAAATTAAAACTAGCCTCCACTTTATTGCTTATAACAGTTGTTGACACTGTGGATAGTGGAGAACACCACACCAGTCATGCAGAAAGTACCTGTTTCTCATCGTGAGCATTCAGATGTGAACTGTGACCAGCAGCCATTAAATACCATCTCTGTTGTTTCAAAGCAAACTTTTCAACATAATTGTTAAAACAGTACCTTGTCTCTGAGTCCAGGAATGAAATTTCTGAAACTCTGGGGTGTGTGTGTGTGTGTGTGTGTGTGTGCGTGTGTGTGTGTGTGTGTTCATTCCTGAGAAGCGCTCAAGTTCTGCTATTTCTGGCTTCTGTTGTATTGGAAAGCTGAGCCTGGGATGTATCTAGAGTGTGTGGTCAAGAACGAGTGAGGTTTGTATTGTTTTTTTGAGCGAGAGCATGAAAATTAAAGAGGAGAGAGAGAGAAACAGAGATAGAGAGACAGAGACAGAAATAGAGAGAGTGAGATAGACACACAGAGACACATAGAGGGGCTTATGCCATAATTTCTGGGAATTTTTTTCTTTTTTATTTACTTAACAGAATAACCACAAGTGCTTTCTGCAGAAATTCATTTGCTATCTTTTTCTTACTGTAAAGCACCACTGTAGTTTTTCATATATAGTGCTGACTGAGCCAGCCATCTGAGTGGTGTCGACACAGTGGGACAGTATGCGGCATAGTCTAAGAGTGTTGTCATTGGATGTGAGTCAGTGTGAGATGCACCCATTTCTAATTGTGTCTTCACTAAATTTTAATTTTGAAGGTATTTCTGTAAAAATAATATTGCAGGACTATCTTTAGAAACCAATAAGGGGGACTGGAGAGATGGCTCAGTGGTTAGGAGCACTGACTGCTCTTGCAGAGGACCTGGGTTTGTTCCAGCACCCATTCAGTGGCTCACAGCCACCTTTAAGTCCTGTTCCAGGTGTTCTGATACCCTCTTCTGACCTCCACAGGGACCATACAAACACATGGAGAACAGACATGCATGCAGGCAAAACATTCATACAATAAAAATAATAGAGATGCGCCGGGCGGTGGTGGCGCA